>CAXIWF010000262.1:0-19758 GCA_964036045.1 Eutreptiella sp. 'Long Island Sound 2002' | reverse complement strand
GACACTTGCACCCACTGCATTGTCGACTCGTGCGCCCACGGCAGTCAGAACGCAGGGTCCTACTGCAGTGCCAACCACACAGCCGACCATGTATCCAACTCCTGAGCCCACACCAGAGCCCACTCCTGAGCCTACAACGGAACCCACCCAGAGCCGACTCCAGAGCCCACAGTTGTGCCCAGCCAGGTGCCAACACATGCGCCCACGGCAGTGCCGACACTTGCACCCACTGCGTTGTCGACTCGTGCGCCCACGGCAGTCAGAACGCAGGGTCCTACTGCAGTGCCAACCACACAGCTGACCATGTATCCAACTCCTGAGCCCACACCAGAGCCGACTCCTGAGCCTACAACGGAACCCACCCCAGAGCCGACTCCAGAGCCCACAGTTGTGCCCAGCCAGGTGCCAACACATGCGCCCACGGCAGTGCCGACACTTGCACCCACTGCATTGTCGACTCGTGCGCCCACGGCAGTCAGAACGCAGGGTCCTACTGCAGTGCCAACCACACAGCTGACCATGTATCCAACTCCTGAGCCCACACCAGAGCCGACTCCTGAGCCTACAACGGAACCCACACCTGAGCCAACGCTGGAGCCCACAGTTGTACCTAGCCAGGTGCCAACACATGCCCCACTGCAATGCCGACACTTGCACCCACTGCGTTGTCGACTCGTGCGCCCACGGCAGTCAGAACGCAGGGTCCTACTGCAGTGCCAACCACACAGCTGACCATGTATCCAACTCCTGAGCCCACACCAGAGCCGACTCCTGAGCCTACAACGGAACCCACCCCAGAGCCGACTCCAGAGCCCACAGTTGTGCCCAGCCAGGTGCCAACACATGCGCCCACGGCAGTGCCGACACTTGCACCCACTGCATTGTCGACTCGTGCGCCCACGGCAGTCAGAACGCAGGGTCCTACTGCAGTGCCAACCACACAGCTGACCATGTATCCAACTCCTGAGCCCACACCAGAGCCGACTCCTGAGCCTACAACGGAACCCACCCCAGAGCCGACTCCAGAGCCCACAGTTGTGCCCAGCCAGGTGCCAACACATGCGCCCACGGCAGTGCCGACACTTGCACCCACTGCATTGTCGACTCGTGCGCCCACGGCAGTCAGAACGCAGGGTCCTACTGCAGTGCCAACCACACAGCTGACCATGTATCCAACTCCTGAGCCCACACCAGAGCCGACTCCTGAGCCTACAACGGAACCCACACCTGAGCCAACGCTGGAGCCCACAGTTGTACCTAGCCAGGTGCCAACACATGCCCCCACTGCAATGCCGACACTTGCACCCACTGCGTTGTCGACTCGTGCGCCCACGGCAGTCAGAACGCAGGGTCCTACTGCAGTGCCAACCACACAGCTGACCATGTATCCAACTCCTGAGCCCACACCAGAGCCGACTCCTGAGCCTACAACGGAACCCACCCCAGAGCCGACTCCAGAGCCCACAGTTGTGCCCACAGGTGCCAACACATGCGCCCACGGCAGTGCCGACACTTGCACCCACTGCGTTGTCGACTCGTGCGCCCACGGCAGTCAGAACGCAGGGTCCTACTGCAGTGCCAACCACACAGCTGACCATGTATCCAACTCCTGAGCCCACACCAGAGCCGACTCCTGAGCCTACAACGGAACCCACACCTGAGCCAACGCTGGAGCCCACAGTTGTACCTAGCCAGGTGCCAACACATGCCCCCACTGCAATGCCGACACTTGCACCCACTGCATTGTCGACTCGTGCGCCCACGGCAGTCGGAACGCAGGGTCCTACTGCAGTGCCAACCACACAGCCGACCATGTATCCAACTCCTGAGCCCACACCAGAGCCGACTCCAGAGCCTACAACGGAACCCACACCTGAGCCAACGCTGGAGCCCACAGTTGTGCCCAGCCAGGTGCCAACACATGCGTCCACGGCAGTGCCGACACTTGCACCCACTGCGTTGTCGACTCGTGCGCCCACGGCAGACAGGACGCAGGGTCCTACTGCAGTGCCAACCACACAGCCGACCATGTATCCAACTCCTGAGCCCACACCAGAGCCGACTCCTGAGCCTACAACGGAACCCACACCTGAGCCAACCCTGGAGCCCACAGTTGTGCCCAGCCAGGTGCCAACACATGCGTCCACGGCAGTGCCGACACTTGCACCCACTGCGTTGTCGACTCGTGCGCCCACGGCAGTCAGAACGCAGGGTCCTACTGCAGTGCCAACCACACAGCTGACCATGTATCCAACTCCTGAGCCCACACCAGAGCCGACTCCAGAGCCTACAACGGAACCCACACCTGAGCCAACGCTGGAGCCCACAGTTGTGCCCAGCCAGGTGCCAACACATGCGTCCACGGCAGTGCCGACACTTGCACCCACTGCGTTGTCGACTCGTGCGCCCACGGCAGACAGGACGCAGGGTCCTACTGCAGTGCCAACCACACAGCCGACCATGTATCCAACTCCTGAGCCCACACCAGAGCCGACTCCTGAGCCTACAACGGAACCCACCCCAGAGCCGACTCCAGAGCCCACAGTTGTGCCCAGCCAGGTGCCAACACATGCGCCCACGGCAGTGCCGACACTTGCACCCACTGCGTTGTCGACTCGTGCGCCCACGGCAGTCAGAACGCAGGGTCCTACTGCAGTGCCAACCACACAGCTGACCATGTATCCAACTCCTGAGCCCACACCAGAGCCGACTCCTGAGCCTACAACGGAACCCACACCTGAGCCAACGCTGGAGCCCACAGTTGTACCTAGCCAGGTGCCAACACATGCCCCCACTGCAATGCCGACACTTGCACCCACTGCATTGTCGACTCGTGCGCCCACGGCAGTCGGAACGCAGGGTCCTACTGCAGTGCCAACCACACAGCCGACCATGTATCCAACTCCTGAGCCCACACCAGAGCCGACTCCAGAGCCTACAACGGAACCCACACCTGAGCCAACGCTGGAGCCCACAGTTGTGCCCAGCCAGGTGCCAACACATGCGTCCACGGCAGTGCCGACACTTGCACCCACTGCGTTGTCGACTCGTGCGCCCACGGCAGACAGGACGCAGGGTCCTACTGCAGTGCCAACCACACAGCCGACCATGTATCCAACTCCTGAGCCCACACCAGAGCCGACTCCTGAGCCTACAACGGAACCCACACCTGAGCCAACCCTGGAGCCCACAGTTGTGCCCAGCCAGGTGCCAACACATGCGTCCACGGCAGTGCCGACACTTGCACCCACTGCATTGTCGACTCGTGCGCCCACGGCAGTCAGAACGCAGGGTCCTACTGCAGTGCCAACCACACAGCCGACCATGTATCCAACTCCTGAGCCCACACCAGAGCCGACTCCTGAGCCTACAACGGAACCCACACCTGAGCCAACCCTGGAGCCCACAGTTGTGCCCAGCCAGGTGCCAACACATGCGCCCACGGCAGTGCCGACCCTTGCACCCACTGCATTGTCGACTCGTGCGCCCACGGCAGTCAGAACGAAGGGTCCTACTGCAGTGCCAACCACACAGCTGACCATGTATCCAACTCCTGAGCCCACACCAGAGCCGACTCCTGAGCCTACAACGGAACCCACACCTGAGCCAACGCTGGAGCCCACAGTTGTACCTAGCCAGGTGCCAACACATGCGCCCACGGCAGTGCCGACACTTGCACCCACTGCATTGTCGACTCGTGCGCCCACGGCAGACAGGACGCAGGGTCCTACTGCAGTGCCAACCACACAGCTGACCATGTATCCAACTCCTGAGCCCACACCGGAGCCGACTCCTGAGCCTACAACGGAACCCACACCTGAGCCAACCCTGGAGCCCACAGTTGTGCCCAGCCAGGTGCCAACAAATGCGCCCACGGTAGTGCCGACACTTGCACCCACTGCGTTGTCGACTCGTGCGCCCACGGCAGTCGGAACGCAGGGTCCTACTGCAGTGCCAACCACACAGCCGACCATGTATCCAACTCCTGAGCCCACACCAGAGCCCACTCCAGAGCCCACACCGGAGCCGACTCCTGAGCCAACGCTGGAGCCCACAGTTGTGCCCAGCCAGGTGCCAACAAATGCGCCCACGGCAGTGCCGACACTTGCACCCACTGCATTGTCGACTCGTGCGCCCACGGCAGTCGGAACGCAGGGTCCTACTGCAGTGCCAACCACACAGCTGACCATGTATCCAACTCCTGAGCCCATACCAGAGCCGACTCCAGAGCCCACACCAGAGCCGACTCCTGAGCCCACAGTTGTTCCCAGCCAGGTGCCAACACATGCGCCCACGGCAGTGCCGACACTAACACCCACGGTAGTCAGAACGCAGGGTCCTACTGCAGTGCCAACCACACAGCTGACCATGTATCCAACCCCTGAGCCCACACCAGAGCCGACTCCTGAGCCCACAACGGAGCCCACTCCAGTGCCAACACATGCGTCCACGGCAGTGCCGACACTTGCACCCACGGCGGTCAGGACGCAGGGTCCTACTGCAGTGCCAACCACACAGCTGACCATGTATCCAACTCCTGAGCCCACAACGGAGCCCCCTCCTGAGCCTACAACGGAACCCACACCTGAGCCAACCCTGGAGCCCACAGTTGTGCCCAGCCAGGTGCCAACACATGCGCCCACGGCAGTGCCGACACTTGCACCCACTGCATTGTCGACTCGTGCGACCACGGCAGACAGGACGCAGGGTCCTACTGCAGTGCCAACCACACAGCTGACCATGTATCCAACTCCTGAGCCCGCACGAGAGCCGACTCCTGAGCCTACAACGGAGCCCACTCCAGTGCCAACACATGCGCCCACGGCAGTGCCGACACTTGCACCCACGGCGGTCAGGACGCAGGGTCCTACTGCAGTGCCAACCACACAGCTGACCATGTATCCAACTCCTGAGCCCACACCAGAACCCACTCCAGAGCCGACTCCAGAGCCCACTCCAGTGCCAACACATGCGCCCACGGCAGTGCCGACACTTGCACCCACGGCGGTCAGGACGCAGGGTCCTACTGCAGTGCCAACCACACAGCTGACCATGTATCCAACTCCTGAGCCCACAACGGAGCCCACTCCTGAGCCTACAACGGAACCCACACCTGAGCCAACGCTGGAGCCCACAGTTGTGCCCAGCCAGGTGCCAACACATGCGCCCACGGCAGTGCCGACACTTGCACCCACTGCATTGTCGACTCGTGCGCCCACGGCAGTCAGAACGCAGGGTCCTACTGCAGTGCCAACCACACAGCTGACCATGTATCCAACTCCTGAGCCCACACCAGAGCCGACTCCTGAGCCTACAACGGAGCCCACTCCAGTGCCAACACATGCGCCCACGGCAGTGCCGACACTTGCACCCACGGCGGTCAGGACGCAGGGTCCTACTGCAGTGCCAACCACACAGCTGACCATGTATCCAACTCCTGAGCCCACACCAGAGCCCACTCCAGAGCCGACTCCAGAGCCCACTCCAGTGCCAACACATGCGCCCACGGCAGTGCCGACACTTGCACCCACGGCGGTCAGGACGCAGGGTCCTACTGCAGTGCCAACCACACAGCCGACCATGTATCCAACTCCTGAGCCCACACCAGAGCCGACTCCGGAGCCAACAATGGAACCCACTCCAGAGCCGACGCCGCAGCCTACAGTTGTGCCTTGCCAGGTGCCAACACATGCCCCCACGGCAGTGCCGACACTTGCACCCACTGCATTGTCGACTCGTGCGCCCACGGCAGTCAGAACGCAGGGTCCTACTGCAGTGCCAACCACACAGCCGACCATGTATCCAACTCCTGAGCCCACACCGGAGCCGACTCCTGAGCCCACAACGGAACCCACTCCAGAGCCGACGCTGGAGCCCACAGTTGTGCCCAGCCAGGTGCCAACAAATGCGCCCACGGCAGTGCCGACACTTGCACCCACTGCATTGTCGACTCGTGCGCCCACGGCAGTCAGAACGCAGGGTCCTACTGCAGTGCCAACCACACAGCTGACCATGTATCCAACTCCTGAGCCGACGCTGGAGCCCACAGTTGTGCCCAGCCATGTGCCAACAAATGCGCCCACGGCAGTGCCGACACTTGCACCCACTGCATTGTCGACTCGTGCGCCCACGGCAGTAGGAACACAGGGTCCTACTACAGTGCCAACCACACAGCTGACCATGTATCCAACTCCTGAGCCGACGCCGGAGCCCATATTTGTGCCCAGCCATGTGCCAACACATTCGCCCACTGCAGTGCCAACCACACAGCTGACCATGTATCCAACTCCTGAGCCCACAACGGAACCCACTCCAGAGCCGACGCTGGAGCCCACAGTTGTTCCCAGCCAGGTGCCAACACATGCGCCCACGGCAGTGCCGACACTTGCACCCACTGCATTGTCGACTCGTGCGCCCACGGCAGTAGGAACGCAAGGTCCTACTACAGTGCCAACCACACAGCCGACCATGTATCCAACTCCTGAGCCCACACCAGATCCGACTCCAGAGCCGACTCCTGAGCCCACAGTTGTGGCCAGCCAGGTGCCGACACATGCGTCCACGGCAGTGCCCACTATGCTACCTTCTGTTTTCCCTACTGCTGTTCCTACTGAACTGCCAACTCTGGAGCCTACTGTTACTCCTGGATACCCAACCCGTGCACCGGTCGAATCTCCGACGCATTATCCCTCGCATGTTCCTTCTGTGGCACCTACCATAGCACCGGCAGTTTTATGGACTAATGAGTTGCAATCGGTCATTGCCGGGATTTCCGATGTTGACACTTTGGACAGCGATATAACGGCACAGACAGTGTACTTTGAGCTGGCAGTAGATGGTACTAGTTCATATACCCTGTTCGGGGGATGCACGCCGTGGGCTGCTACGGTGGCAGAACTCGATACTTCCGCTCTTCTATACCAGACTCATTCTTTGGAACTGCAGGTCACATACGCGGCCAATACTGCGCTGACGGAGTTCATAAGCGAAACGGTATCCTGTGCTGACTCCGCCCCGGCTTCCGCCATTGTATCAAAGTTAGTTGATAACTCAAACTCTCTGCTCGATGCAGTTTCGATAGTATGCGGAAGCCACAGTTGGGTCGTAAAGCGATGTGCTATCTCTGATCCCGACCCCTCCATCTGTGTAGACTGTCCAGACCCTTGCCTTCCCACTTCGCACTGTGTTAATACCACGAGCAGTAGCCTCATTGCTGCTGGGAATGACGAGCTATTTCCATTCACAATCTCTCCCTGCGTGGAGCAGCAGTGTTCTTCTGCCTCCGCTGATCTGCAACGCAGCTCTGCCATCCGCACCCTCGCGATCCGCTTTGAGGATTTCGACCAGGCACCGAGCATCAGGGCACTGGCCTACAACACCACGCGCAGCACGATCATTGTCCACGCGACGCTCTCTGCTCCTGGCGCCCTCCTCTGTGGTGTGTTCCGTGCCTCTGCGTCGGTGCCAATCGATGTTGCGAGCATCACCCTGCAGCAGCGCTTCTCCGGCAGCAGTAGTACCAATACTACTTCCGTGGTTATAACTGGACTGATACCAGCTACGTCTTACGCCGTGTACTGTGCATCAGCATCTGAGATCGGCACATTATTGGACCTGGCCTCTGTTCTAGAAACCCGGGCAGAGGTCACGACAGAATGCTGCAAGACCATCTCGCTCCGGCTTTCTTCCACTAGTGTGGTTCAAAGCGAGAGCGTGGCTAACCTAGTCACATACACGCTCAGCAATCTGCCCAGCAGTACCGTTACGGCCGCTCTGACTGGCTATAGATATACCGGAGAAATAGGAAATTCTTCTCTGGAGCGGGTTGCTGGAATGTTCTCGCCAGCAATCGCCACCATTACCAGCACTGCGTCAACTCGGGAGAAAAGGGCGTCTCTGAATGCACTTGACAGAGGTGGGTATGTATTCAATGTATCGCTCTCGGGAGCATCCAGTGGGGAGTACGAGGTTGTGTTCACCAACGCTGTTGATGAAGGGGCGCAGTACCAAGCGCTGACTGTGTTTGGGTGGGACGAGCCTCCACCAGCTCCAGAATTGCTTGCCGTATACTTTTCCGGGGATGGATCGTACCTTAACATCGAGTTCGACTCAAGTACCAACAGAGGCTTCACCACCACACAGTTCCCGTGTTCATCGCTGTTCTCATTTGCCTGTGCTCCGACTTCGACTTGTCAGTGGGACGACGACTCGACCGTGCTAGCCTACATAGCTGGGCCGCAGGGTGACACCTCTTCTTGCGTGGAGCCGAATGATATTCTTACCATCCGGAGCAGTGCGGTCATCACCGCGGCTTGTCCGTCCTCCGCTGATGATTGCTCAGACAGTCTCGTGGCTTCCTGGCCTGCCGCTTCTGCAATAACATTAACCATTGATGGACCAGATGCAGATGACGCGGTGAGCCCGACAGTGGCGATTGTGTCACCTGGAACCATTGGTTCTTGTGATGACCTCACGCTGGATGCCACGTCGTCGATCGGTAGTGGTGGGCGGCCGTGGGCATCCAGCACCATTACCGTCGCAAGCACAGCCCTGAACAACATCACGATGTTGCAGAATTATCTGGAGGCATCACACTCTCTATTCCCAGCCTCACCAATTCCCACTGCAGTCCTTAATCGTGGATTTTCATACACCTTTTACGTGACGCTCTGCAACTTTTTAAACGTTTGCTCTGTGGGCAATCGCAGAGTGACGGTACAGGACTCCGTTGTACCATTAGTGACAATCGGCGGCGCTGCGACACGAGTTATTCGACCTTCCGACCGATTAGATGTTTCAGCAACTGCCGTTATCAACTCCTGTGGAGGAGGTTCTACCAGTGCCGGTCTTCAGTTCGGATGGACTGTGTTTGAAAACAACGTTCGTAATTTGGGGATAGTTTCTATTTCAAGTAATCCAGCTGCTTTCAAGCTGGATGCTTATACACTGGAAGCTGGCTTTACGTACAGGCTTGTTCTTGCAGCCACGATCACGGCAACACTCAGCACTGCTTCAACCACTGTCTCCGTCCTGGTCGTGCCGGGGGATGTCGTTGCAGTGCTGGCCAGTGGGACAGATCGCAGCGTTCGCTTGAACGACACAATCACCCTAGACGCATCTCCCAGTTATGACGAAGATATTCCTGACCTGACCGGAGTTGATGCTGGGTTGCTCTTTTCCTGGTCGTGCGCTCAGATCGCACCAATCTTTGCTGATTCCTGTGAGAGCTTGTTACAGAGTGGATCCGGTGTATTCGAGACTTTCGAGGTCGCCCCGCTGCACGATGCCGCTGCGGGAGCAGCTGGGGAGATAACTGTTGTCGTCTCGGATGCAGGTGGTTCTCGGTCTGCGCAGAGCATCATCACAGTCACCGTGCTGCCCGCGCTTTCCCCCACTGTGGAGGTGAGCTCCAACCTCTTGGGCAATGCGAAACTGAACACCGAGCAGAGCCTTATTCTGACCGGCGTGGTGTCGCTGCCAGGCGCTGCCAACGGTGTTGCCACGTGGACCGCGTCGGACTCGTCACTTGATCTCGAGGAAATCTCACTGTCTCCACTGTCAACGACTATTCAGTCGTCTGCGTCGGGGGGATCCACCGCTACGGCCACGCTTTACCTTGCTATTCAAGCGGGCTCCTTAAGCGGAGGATCAAAGCTGACCTTCAAACTTGCCTGTGCTGCTTCAATCCTCGACGTGGCCGGGAATATCGTGGACAGTGCATCGGCCGCAGCTGGAGTAAATGTAGTGGTGAACCTTCCGCCTCGTCCCGGATCATTTGGCGTAACACCCGGTGTTGGCACAGAGCGGCAGGATGATTTCAGATTCTCCGCGCTGCAGTGGCAAGACAATGATTTGCCGCTCAGCTATGAGTTCGGCTACGTGTCGCCCCAGTCCAAGCGCGTGACCATGGCATCCAAATCATCATTCACAGCTGGATCGAGTCAGCTGCCTGCCGGGTTGAAGGCTTCGCAGTACGCAGTAACCTGTTTCGCTCTCATTTACGATTCCTACAACGCCAATACCACCAGTACCACAAGCATCGTGGTGAACCCAGCCCCGGCTGTGAGTATTGAGGAAATGCAGGCCTATGTCAACCAAGTACCTGAAAGCTCAAACCCGGACGACGTTAAGCAGTACTCTGCTCTATCCAGCGCGTTACTCAATGAAGTTAACTGCACCTTGGCGCCGAATTGCAGCGCTCTCAACCGGCAGGAATGCACGACCACAGCGCATACCTGCGGCGGCTGTTTCAGCGATGAGTATATCCTGCTCGGGAACGACAGGCCCTGCATTCGGTTATCTGATCTCGCAGCTGAGTTAGTTACAAGCGCCAACTCATCCGCCGCTGCGAACATCACCAGCAGATCCTGCTCCTTGGCTACTGACTGCTATGTTTACGAAGTATGTGCTTTCGACACCGCCGCCAACGTGTCCAGCAGCAGCAGCATAGGTGTTTGTCAACTTCCATCCAAGGAGTGTCCTGGTGGTTGCTTCGGCCGTGGAACGTGTCTACACATCAACGCTGACTCTGGTAAACTACTAGGTGATTGCAAGGTGACTGAATCCTACTGCACTGCTGTGTGCGACTGTGAAGAAGAGTACAGTTTGAGCGAGGACTGTAGCCTTACGAAGGAGGAGGTGGGGCTGAAACAGGATTCACGCATACTCGTGCTTCAGAGCATCCTCGATTTGATGGAGACGGAGGATCCTGACTCAGAGGCCATAATCGGTTGGATCAACCTGTTGGTCGTGGCCACCGAGCAAGTGGATGAGCTCTCTACTGAGGGTTTTCAGCTAGTATTCAATATCTCGAACAGTATTATCGACCTCGCGGGAGATGCCGGTGTGCCCTACACCCAGGTCAGCGTGCTGCTCGAGGCTCTTGACTCCGCCACCAAAGCGACGCTCAACAGTGGAGAGCGTCGCCGTCGCCGTCGCCTCCAGATGTCACCATCCGAATACCGCACTCTTCAGAGCACGGAAGTGAATGACGGGTCTGGATTGGCCTTGAATAATGATATCGGCAATTCGCTCGATGCCCTGCGCAAGTTTGGTGACCTTATCGCTGCTGCGCTGGTGCCTGGACAACGCCCTATACAATCCATCCTAGGAGAGTTCCGCATTGCAGTGGAGATGCTCTCTCCCTTCACTTCAAGCGCCGGTGCTATTGTTGACGACGGCTCTGGAACGGGCACAGTTGTATCGGTATCCTTGCCGCAAACGGCTCTGGAGCAAAGTGGTTCATCAGCAGGGTCCTCTATCTCGCTTGCTATCACTAGCGAGGTCTCTGCAAGTGGGGTAACCCTGCGCTCAGAACTGTACACCTCCAGTGGTGAGTTTGAATCCAGCCCATTCAGCATGTTTCTGTCTGATGCACCGTGTTCTGGTGACACTTGCTATGCGCAGATCCTCATGCAGTTTTCTGAGCCGCTCGATCTCAGTCTCTATGGCTCGGCAGAAGATATTACAGAGGAAACCTTCGTAACAGAATGCGAGGCTAACAAAAAAGAAGTGATTCCTCACACGTGCGCGAACAGTTTTGTTCTGAACGTCACGTGCGATTACTCGGAAGACACGAGTGTAGAGAGTCAGTGTCCGTCTACGCTACTGGAGCCAGTGTGTAACCGCTTGGGGGACGCCGCGGTAGAGGCCGCTGCCGAGTGTGAAGTGGTGACGTACACTGCTACCAACATTACTTGCGGTTGTAATCTGCAAGGCTCGGGCAGTGGTGGTGGTGGTGGTGGTGGTGGTGGTGGTAGCAGTAGCATTAGCAGTACTCGTGCTCATCATGTGCTGCAATATGGCCCTCCTCGATACCACCCTCGCCCACGCCACGGCCCTCGCCGTATGCTACAAGCCACAGATGATGGAAACGGTGATGACGACGGTGGTGATGATGAAGGCTACTCGGTAAGCTACGTTGCAATGACACAGTCCACAGTGGTATCAGTGGGGGAAACGTATGAAACGGCAGGCGATGTGAATGCATCCACCCTTAAGCGCGAGTGGCGCGTGCTGGTGACGATGGGAGTTTTCCTCTGGGCGTTTATTGTCTTCATGATCGTCGGTGCGTACTTTGATCACAAAGAGCTCAAAGCGCGAAAAGCTGCTCGCAATGCGGAGAAGTACAGCAAGGAGAGCCAGCAGACACAACGTCCGCTAGGAGACATAAGGCTGACTGCTGCGGCTGAAGTTGTGCAAGTTGCAGCAGAACAGCGGGAGGCGTCTCGGCGATCAGGCGTCACTCCGTTTCACGAAAAAGATGGTGATGATGAGGGTGAAGGCGATAACGATGATGATGACGACGAAGAAGGCAAGCCGGCAGTTGACTGGGCTGAGTCTTGTACAGAATTAAAAAGAAAGGATTTTATTTCCACCAGTAATTCTGGGCGATTAATGAGTGCAAAAATTATGCCGCAGGTTACTCGTCTCGTGTCTATTATCCAGAGGCGTTCTGCTAGAAAGATTATCCCTCTAAACCCGCAAACATCTGATAGTACTGCCGACTTTGTGTCGAGCAGAGGTGCCAGCCAGGCCGGCGTACCCAAACACAAGCGTAGACGTATAAAAGTTACGAATGAAGGTTCGAAGAGCACCGCGCTCAGCGTCCACATGCACCTCATAGAAGAGTCGTTGCCGTACGTTCTACAGTCCAAGACCCTGGGCGATCGCCTGGCTGTGGAGATGCGTAACAACCATCGCTGGGTCAGTGTCTGGTTCCACTTCTCTGAGGAGTTTCCCCGCACTCACCGCACGCTCTCTCTTTGCACCACGGTTCTCACCATGCTGTTCTTCCAGTCTATGACGTACAATATTGCCGACCCAGATGAGAGCACGTGTGAGGTTCATGACTCGGAAAATGCTTGTGTTTCGGAGCAGTCCCAGTTCCAGACTGGGCAATCAAAGTGCCAGTGGCTTGCCAGCAAGGAGAAGTGCGAGTTCATTCAGCCTGATAACTCCTGGCAAATCATGCTCTTTGTCGCAATTTTCTCTGCTGTTTTGAGCACGCCAATTGCAATCTTTACCCACTGGATTTTGGAGAAAATTCTTTCCGCTCCTGATATAGAGGAGGGGGAGAATGATGATGATGCCCACAATAACGGTGATTTTTCTGGTGGGGAAGCGCTAGATAATCTCCCTGCTGTCGGGTTTGCCAAAGTGAAGCCACAGCCTCGGCGGCAGCAGCAACAACAAGCGGGTGATTCAGCTACTGCTCCTGCTATCTCCGCCCACGTTCTACGCGCCATGGGAATCGCAGTTCCCTCTTCAGCACAAGCAGGTTCTAATCGTAGCGTAGCTCCTGCTGCTTCTTTGGCGGGGGCCACGTCTGCTGGTGGGTCTGGGTCTGATGGTTTTGACCTTCCTTTGTATGTGCAGGTGCAGCGTCGATGCGGTCTGGATCTTGGTGCTCTTGCTGAGATGAACGAATTGAGCGAGGGCATCAAACGGCACAGAATGACGCTCGACGCAGAGAAGAAGGAAGAGTTTGATTGTAAGTGTGCCTGGATTAAAATGTTTAATGCCATTCAGCTATATATAGATTACAACAGTAATAACATTTTTCTTCGATCTTTACTATTGTTTGTTACCCGGATACTTTGTTTCTCGCGCTCTCCACAGTACTCTGGGGATTGGATAGAAATGGCGACTTTCGAGCCGATGATGATGATGATGATCACGAAGAAAACAACGAAGACATCAGCAATGAAGTTACACGAAATGGTAGAGATGCCGACAATACAAACATCGATAATGATGCTGACTGCGAGGGTGGTGATATGGTGGTGGCAGGATCAAGCTCGATAGCTTCTTGGAAGGATGCTGTGACTCGTGTAGTCGACGCCAACGCCGAGTCAAGTAATAAAGGAGGTGCGTGGGGTGCAGTGATGCGCCGAATACGGGCAACAAGTAGAGCCACAGCTGGAGGATCTCGGAGGAAAACCAGATTTAAGAAGGCGATGCAGCGCGTCATGCGTAAGAAGCATGTGGTGAGTATGGCCTTGCTGAACGACCTACAGAACCTGAAAGAGCGAGAGAAGTGTGAGGTACACGTACTTGCCGAGGAAAAGGCCACTGACAAGGAGATCGGGAAGAGGTTGCTTTATTTATTTCAGTATGACCTCTTGCAGGGAGTTCGCTGCGCCATTCTCGAGTCCAAGGCACAGAGAGACTTTGGCAAACCAAGCCACGTACCTCGCTGGCAGAAGATCGTCGGATGGACGTTCCTTGTGTTGTTAAATGCCGCGATGTTGTTGTACGTGCTGTTGTTCGCCTTCACCCAGAAGCGCAGCCGCCAGTCCGCCTGGTTCCTCTCATTCATAATCTGGCTAGCGATGGAGATGCTGCTGGTCAGCTCCGGAGCGGTCATATTCACGCACGTTATTCTCCCCAGCCTCATCATGAAAGATGTCATGGCCATCAAACAACGCCTCCTCGAGGACATACACAAGTTCCACAATAACTTACAGCGCAATTTCGATCGTAATACGGTCACCTCGCAGCAGCAGGGGCAGCAGGGGCAATACGACCCGATGTGGGCAGGGGCAGCTTCTTGCACGGCTGTGGGTGACGCAGAGACCGGGGAGAGCAATAGCTTCAACGCCGCATCGTATCTGTACATCTCACAGCGAGTAGCGCGACACTACCCAAAACTGCTGGAGAGCCAAGTAATTCTAGAATACTCCACACCGTGGCCGCGGCAGTCCTACCAGCGCCAGCGCAGCCGTGCAGGGGCATACAACCGCAGCTTCTCCTCTTTCATGCGCCCGTTCTCCGTGTTCTTCTTCTACCTTATGGCCTACTACGTAATCTACGTTCCCGAGTCAATCCAAGACATGGTGGTAGAGGAGAGCGGCAACGTGCTTGTTGGGTATTTTGCATTTATTCACTTCACGCTCTGGGGCATCCATCCGCTAATGGTGGCTGTACCGATCACCATCATTGCCATCAGCGTACACTTCGTATTTGTTGCCAGCAATAGCGACATTAAGAAGCGCCTGTCCAGCATGAACCCTCACCACTGGAAAGACACTGTTGACAACGTGCGGCATCAGGCTGTTTCCGAGGATATCGGTGGTGGCACTGTAGCCGGTGCTCATCCGAGTCAGCGCCACAGTGCAGCTGTAGTGGTAGGAGTGGCAGCGGACAGTCAGCACCTCACTCAGCCGCAGCTACACGCAGCTAGGTCCCGCAAACAAGCTCTGGTCAAGTGGGCGCGGAGTGTGAATGCCTCTGCTGATGCTACTACTACCGCCGCTACTGTGGCTGCCACCACAGCCATTGGGCATGAAACTGTCCGACCATTCTCTCCAAGCAATGGAAGCATAAAGAAAAGTTACAATGTTCTTAATTGCACCAGTGGTGACAATAGTAGGGATCAAGATGGCCCGGATTATGCGCATGAACCTGACGCAGTCCAGTTGGGTGCTCGCGAAGACATGCTGGGGGAAGGGGGCTACGACGGTAACTTCAGTGGCAGCGGCAGCGAGAGCGATGGTGCCGACCGCACATCCTGCAAGATCTTAGCTGCTCCGGATGTATCGAGACAGCTGGCGGAGATGCTTGAGGACGATCTGGCTGATCCGGCAGAGACACAGGTCCCTTCCGACCTCGACGAATTATCCTCATGTGAGCAGGAGGAGTATAGCGACGACGAGCATGAGTACGGCGAGTCAGTAGACATGGAAGGCGATGAAGATGAAGTTGAAGATGAAGGGAGAGGCATTGCAGGAGGAAGGGGAGTGAGAGCTGACGGCGGGCATGCACTGCATGTAGATAATCGACCGACTTCACGAAATGAAGATGAAAATTATCCACACGATTTTAGTGGTGAAAGTGGTGGTGGTGGTGATAGCGATGAAATGGATGGCGGCAGTGTGTCATCGTCCGTGCGGCGTCAACACTACGATCTACGATCTACTACTATAATAGTGAAACCATCCGCACGTGTTTAGAACACCGATACTGTATTATAATGATCGTATTTAATTACTGGGAGCAATAGTGTATAAGGGTTGATTTAGCAACCATAGGCTATAATGGAGAAAATATTGTGACACCCGTGTGTCTTTATTCGTTTCACTATACAATTAATATTATAATCGGATGAATTATTCAGTTTTAGTCTTGTACTTTAATTTGGGCTTCTAACCAACTGTTTTCTGACTGGAGCTCTTCTTTACTTCTTCTCTTATGAAATCAACTCCGAAGTAGTATTAAGAGTCACGAGCCTGCTGCCGTGTGTGTCTTTTAATTGTCACCTGTGTCTTAAAACATGGTAAAGTTTTATGGCAGTTTACAATAAATGTCATCTCTGGTCCATTTCAATTGCCCATACCTTTCTTATAGCACCTCTAAAGTACTGTGGTTGGGGTGGTTATATCTTAAAATATTGATAAAATTGGTGTTCCAAATTCTTTTGATAAAATTGGATTATATATTTCAGGTGTTCCAAATTCTTTTAAACATGCTTATTCCAGCATAGAAGCAAATGTCTTAGGAAAAGGGCGATTTCTTTGTGGTCCAAATGCATGGTAATTTACAAGGGATCCCATTTTAAAAGCTTCTACGGTATATAATACTGTAGATGGTAAATATTTTGGATTTCCAAGATCATCGCAAGTAAAAAAAAGTTAAATTGATTTAAAATAGCAGAAAATGTGAAGTTATTGCTCGGAAAGGACTATGCGATAGAGGGTGCTCTTGGAGGTAAAGGACTGGCACCACGCGGTTACTCCTCTAGGTTTAAGTCGCTCAGGGTTGACTGGAGGGTGCTCTTGGAGGTGGAAGATTGACGCCGCATCGCACTAATGGACTTGCGCTGCACTGTGTGGCTGTAGATGAATGAGTGAGATGAATTCAAAGAGGTGCCGCTGTCTCCGCTGTAAAAGTCAGAGCGACTGTGGCTACGACCATCAGCACTATCCGACGAGTGCTGGCGACTAGCAGAGGTATCATCTGCAACGAAACTGCCAATCAGTCGAGCGAATGACCGTCGAGATTTACTTCCGGTGCTGTTCTGTCGGCGGTTACAATTCGACTGAAATTGTGACTGCTGTTGCTGTTGCTGGAACTGCCAACGCTGCTGCTCGGCCTCACTAAGATATGCGGGTGGCACTGCAGTCGCAACGGGCGTAGGCGTCACAAAGCCGGGTGCCGCTTTGGTGGCAGTAACATGTCCTTCTTCACCATCCTCGGCTGCTGCTCCTGCTGCTACTGCCAGATCGTTATCTAAAGCCTGGGTGGAGGAGGTCCTACCGCCACTGGCATTACTCAGTAGACTAGCTCTGTCACGTGACACAGATCGCATGGGGGTGACAGTGGCAGTGGCAGGGTAGCGCTGGTGACTTTGAGCGGGTTGCGGCGAGGTTGATGACACCAGCAGGCCGATCGGGCTACTCATCGGGGTAGAAGTTCCATTCGAGCTCCTATCTCCTGCCAACAGTTGTGTGCTCTCGCACTTGCTCTCACGAGGGAGAGAGTGGGGGTTAAGTGCTTGCGACAATGGGGGCGGTGTATCTTGCTGCAGCAATGAAAAGTCGCGATTGATCTGTAATGGCAAGGACAAGCAATTGTCGTAATAGTGACAGTCAATCGCGGGATAACCAGATACAAATATCAATTCGTAAATATTAGTTAAATAGATAAATAAAGTTTTACGGGCATGCAAAATAAACAGTCACCCTTAATTTTATAGAAATCAAACTGATTTAAAGCCATAAATTGACAATACCCACTTAAACAAATTCAAAATAAGATTGCGCTTAAGCACAAATACAACACAGTATATAAACATCATTTTTACAGACATGATACCTCTAAACAGAACACCAGTACAGCAAGTACTCATCAACCTTATTGCAATATCAAAAAATTAGGTAATCCTCCTCCTGCAACCTTGTACTTACCTCAACAAATGCTTTAAAGCGTTTCACTAGTGTGGAGCACGGATTGGCTGGCCACAAGGCTGAAGAATGGCATGTTTTCGTCACCATCCACGCCTGCAGATACTTTACCTGGGCGCACCTCTGCAACGTCATCGATCAGCATGAAGCGGTCTTCACTGGTAAGCTCCGCCACACCAGATGTGCCAGCAGGAGGCATGACTCCCGCACTTTTAGCCGCTGAATCCTGGGCGCGCAGGACGACAGCGCGGTAAGTGGGGCTACAGTTCTCTATCTCCATCGAGCCTCTTGACCCTCTTGACCCCCTGGATGGTCTAGGCAGCGAGTGCAGCGAGTGGATGGATCCGAAGGTGTCCACACTGAGCGAGTGCTGCACACCCATAGGAGAGGGGGAGCCATTGCCACTGGCACCTAAGGACGGCTCTCTGCCGTTGCGCTCCTCCACATCCACATCCACATCCACATCCACATCCACATCCACATTAACATCCCCACCGCTACCCTCATACCCTCCACCTTCTTCATAGCCATCCCTATCCGCATCCTCTTCCTCACCTTCCTCGTCATCTCCGTCCTCTTCGTCTCCCTCTACTATCGAAGATATGTACAGCTTGCGTGTATGGGGACTGTACTCCAACAGCCGCTTGGTAGTGCGGTAGCCGATGAACGGAGAGAACGTCTCTTCGTCTACTTCAATACCTTTAATCAGCAGCTGCGTCAAGAGCTCTGCCTGCTCGAGCAGCTTGCCTCTTTGCAAGCGTGCGCGGTGGCTGACGATGGGATCGACCCGTAAGGAGCGGCAGGGATTCGAGGGCCGGAACGTGCGGCCCCGCAGCCGAATCTCACGAGGAGTGAGCGCTTGCAGCGCGAGCAGGTTCAACATGTCTATAAAGTGGAAGCGGGTGAGTGACCGCTCCGAGGCGAACTGCACGTCGAGTGTGCGCTCTGATCCTACCACGGATACGCAAAGCTCAGGTTTGACCCACGGTGTGCTGATGGGCAGGAAGTTGAAGCTGGCTGCACCGCGGCGCACCTCAGCGATGTCTGACAGATAAATGCCTTTCCATCAATAAATCCATCAATCAGCACAGAGTCAGCAAGGTGGCGAGATAATGGTTACAAAAGCAAAGAATAGTCTGAGAATAGAACAGGTTAGCAGTGACATGTACTAAAAACGGCATAATTATCAGAATTCGGACACTTTATGTGAATGTTTAAGCGTGCGTTTATATAGGTGGGTTGCCCAGATTCAGTGCATATATGGGTTCACTGACAGATAGGTGCATATATGGGTTCACTGACAGATAGGTGCATTCATATCCCATATATGTACCATTAGTCAGGCGCTCATCTTCGTACTGCCGCGGTAGCTCGAACACACGGCGCGGCCCCACGCACAGGCGCGAGAGGGACGGCTCCTCGCATATATCCAGCCACATCACCAGCATCTCGGGTGGAGTACCTTCCATGCCCGACACATGTCCCTGTCCCTGTCCGTGCGCATGTCCCGGGGTCGCTGACAGGTGATGATGTATCATCTGCGTAGGACTTGCGCCGTTTGCAGGGGACAGCGAACCCCCCAACCAGCCCCACCCCCGCCCCGACATCGACGACATCAGAGGAAGGATCTTTCGAAATGGACCCCTCGGTGGATGCTCCTTTGGACGTGGCCCCTTCAGAGCTCGCTGCAGCACTAGACCCAGGCAGGCAGCAGCAGCACGTCTGGGGGACCTGCTTTGGACGCCGAGAACACTTCAATGCCATTCTCCTGCAATAGCGGTGTTGATCCACAGTGAATAATAACAATACACGTGCGTTTGTTTGTGTGTTTGTGTGCGTGTGTGTGTGTGTGGGG
>CAXIWF010000261.1:0-15057 GCA_964036045.1 Eutreptiella sp. 'Long Island Sound 2002' | reverse complement strand
GGGCCTGTGCATCGGCCCCCGGCTCAGGGCCGATAGGGACGCTCTTCGATCTCAAAAAAAGAAGAATTTGGGCCGTCCAGTGAACAGCTCAGTGAGGGACCCAATGGGATGACACTTGAAGGGCGGTCGTCGGCAGTTGGGGGGTCACCGACAGCGGTTGGAGGGTGATCGACAGCGGTTGCAGGGTCACCGGCGGCGGTCGGAGGGTCACCGGCGGCGGTTGGACGGCAACCGACGGCGGTTGAGGGGGTAACCGACGGCAGTTGGAGGGTAATTGACGGCGGTTTGGGGGTAACTGACGGTAGATGAAGAGTGGCTGCTGCCTTGGAGAGTAACCGGTGCACCAACAGACGCCCTGCGGCAGACGGCATGGGCACGAGGCCGCAGCAATGGGCCGGACCCCACAGCCCTGCAGCACACAGGGACCTGCAGCTTGTGCCTGGTGCCCCTGGGTCTGCAGCATGGGAAACCCTCTAAGGCCCGCCCCCCGCCCCCCCCCCCCGCCCCCTGCCCCCCTCCCCCATTCCACACCCTCTACGGCCCGCCCCCCGCCCCCCCTTCCCACAGCCCCCCCCCGCCCCTCTCCCCCCTTCCCCCATTCCACGCCCTCTAAGGCGCCCCCCCCCCCGCCCCCCCTTCCCACAGCCCCCCCCCCCCCCCCCCCCCATTCCACACCCTCTCAGCCCAGCATGCACAGTGCAGTGCTGCACAGCCGGCACCGCGCAGAGCAACGCAGCGAGCGGTCCCATGCCGTGCAGTGCAGCACAGCACACACAGTGCAGCGCAGCACGGCTCGCACGGTGCAGTGCAGTGCGCGGCACACTGCAGTCCAGCACAGGACACACAGCGCAGTGCAGCGCATGGCACAGTGCACTGCAGCAAAGCTCACACAGTGCAGTGCAGTACAGCAGACACAGTGCAGTGCAGTGCGCAGCACAGTGCAGTGCAGCACGGCACGCACAGTGCAGTGCAGCACAGCATGCACAGTGCGGCACAGCGCGCACAGTGCAGTGTCGCACAGCACAGCACACACAGTACCGTGTGGCACAGCACACACAGTGCAGTGCAATGCGCAGCACAAAGCAGTGCAGCACGGCACACACAGGGCAGTGCAGCACGGGGCGCACAGTGCAGTGCGGCACAGCACGCACGGTGCGGTGCGGCACAGCACACAAGGTGCAGTGCAGCGCGCACAGTGCAGTGCGGCACAGCACGACACACACAGTGAGGTGCGGCACAGCACGCACAGAGCAGCACAGCACAGCTCAGCACACACAGTGCAAAACGGCACGGCACACACAGTGCGGTGTAGCACGGCGCACGCGGGCAGTGGACGCCTACGGGGTGTGCACCGCATGCATGGACGGCCGATATGCCAGAGTCGTCGGGACAGCCATCGAGCGCCCCCACGCGGCCTGTGAGCCTCAAGATCGGCCCTCAAATCAAATCAAATCAAATCAAACCCTCGCAGCCCCCCCCCCCCCCCCCCCCTCGCCACCCCTTCCCACAGCCCCCCCCCCCAAGCGGTGCATCTGGACAAGCACCACAGGGCCAGTGCACATGGGCCTCCCAGTCACTGCCCGACACCACAAGTACATGCGCATGGGCCCTGCGCTACGGAGGGCGTGTGGGCGTGCCCCAGCCCCATCAGCCTGTGTGCAGGGGCTCCGGCAGGGGGGTCCTTAAGAGGGAGGAACAAAAAGTGTTCCTGAACGGCGTTTTGTAAAACGACCGCGTGTAGCTCAGATGTTCAGCCATGGTTGGTGGCGATTGGCGGTTGGCGGTTGGTTGGCGGTTGGCGGTTGGCGGTTGGCGGTTGGCGGGTGGTGGCGGTTGGTGGTGGTTGGCGGTTGGCGGTTGGTTGGCGGTTGGCGGTTGGCGGTTGGTTGGCGGTTGGCGGTTGGCGGTTGGCGGTTGGCGGGTGGTGGCGGTTGGTGGTGGTTGGCGGTTGGTGATTGGTCACCGCTGGCGGTTGGCGGCGGTTGGGGGTTGGGGGTTGGCGGCAGTTGGCAGTTGGTGGTCCCTTGGGGCGGTCCTTAAGGGCGGTCCTTAACAAAAAAAAAATCTAGTTCCCAAAGACCCCCCTCGGCTGCGGGTGCATGCGCCCGCTTGTGTTGTGTTGTGTGGAGGGGGGGGAGGGGCACGGGGACACGGGGCACACCTCAGCCCCTTCACGGGGATGGACAGCGGGGCCTGTTCCACGACGTCGACCTTCAGCGGTGACCCGCAGGGGATCACGGTCTGCGGAATGCGGGGGGGAGGCGTAGGGAGGGCGCCGCGCGGAAGGCCATGCCACGCAAACACCAAAACCCCCCGCCGCGGGTGCGCGCGGACCGCCGCAGAGCGCCGGCCGACGAATTACTGCGGTCGGCCATCGGCCCACCGCCGTCGGTTGAGTGTCACACGCCGTCGGCTGAGTACCACCCGCCGTCGGTTGAGTGTCACCCGCCGTCGGTGGCGTGTCACCCGCCGTCGGTTGAGCGTCACCCGCCGTCGGTTGAGTGTCACCCGCCGTCGGTTGAGTGTCACCCGCCGTCGGTTGAGTATCACCCGCCGTCGGTTGAGTGTCACCCGCCGTCGGTTGAGTATCACCCGCCGTCGGTTGAGTGTCACCCGCCGTCGGTGCGTGTCACCCGCCGTCGGTTGAGCGTCACCCGCCGTCGGTTGAGTGTCACCCGCCGTCGGTTGAGTGTCACCCGCCGTCGGTTGAGTATCACCCGCCGTCGGTTGAGTGTCACCCGCCGTCGGTGGAGCGTCACCCGCCGGCCGCCCTTAGCGGGGGGAAAAACCGAGAAAGAACTCAAAACTACATCATTCCGAGAGGACAGCCCTGGGGACGGGCCTCGGTTAGCGCTCGGGATGAGCGAGTGGGTGATGTACTGCCCTGCGGCATGTGGGGGCAGAGCGGTCTGCAGTGCGGTGGTCAGCCTCATCCTCCTCTGGGCCCTTGCGGACATGCGGTGTTTCGGGTCCTCTTGTGACCCTGTTGCCGGCCCCCACACAGCAGCGGGCCTGGGGCAGACTATGAACCGCCCCCCCCCCTCCCCCCCCCCCTGAACTGGTACCCTACACGTACCACTGAGTGGGGGGCCAGCCAGGCCATTGCGTAGTAATACCTGGGGGGGGGGGGGGGTTCAATTGGCCCCCAAGTGGACTTTGGCTCACCCCCCCCCCCTCCCAGGGATGCATTAGAAGGGAAGGCGCCTCAGAGGCGGCCCCAGAGGCGGTTGAACAGGCGGTTGGAGGGGGTTGGCAAACCGGTTGGGGGCGGTTCCTGTCGGTTACAAATGCCATTGAGCCTGGCACTTGGCGTCAGGAGGACAGTGGCTGGGCGCCCTGGAGTGGAGGGGGGGGGGGGGTTACCTCCCCCCTTTCCAATGCATCCCTGCCACCCACCCACCCTCAGACCCACCCAGCCAGCCCAGCCAGCCACCGGGGGGGGGGGGGTCAAAGAGCTCGGTCTTGTTCCTCTTGGCTTACAACAAAGCGTGATGCTTCCGGTGCCTCCTGTGCTCTTCATTTGCGTTGGGACGGCTTCTGATGATCATCCCACGTCATACTCTCACGTGACCATGACACAATCGCAAAGCAAAACAGGTCTGCACAAAGTGGCAGCACCCCCCATGTGCCACAATGTGCCTCAGCCCATGAACAACGTTGGAGGTCTACCTAAGGTCAGCAACCCACCCCCTGTGTGGCGGTCCGTCCGGTCGCTGTTCCTTTACAGGGCCCTGGACAGTCACCCGGTCTTCCCTTCGCATGTTGCGTCGGGTCGTTGCGTTCTGTCGGCCGTGCGGCCGGTGCTCTTGCTGGTGTCGTTTCCGCGTTCGCGGAGCCCAGTCGTTGGTGTGCCGGGGCTGTGCTGGATGTGGCGGGGATGTGCCGTTTGTGCGTCAGCGGTGCCCACCCGAGAAAAAGCTGACCCCCCCCCCATTTCCCAAAAACCAGACAACCCCCCCCCCCCCAGACCCCCCCCCCCTCCTCTGGCAGGATAGTGTCAACCAGCCGCTATGCAACGGCCTGGCATCAGCAGGGCACACGGCATGAGCCACAGCACGTCTGCCACGCCCCAAGCGCATCCCTCAGCCCCCCCCCCCCCCTCCAGAGGAGGAACGCTGGGCTGTGGCACGTGTGCACAAGCGGCAATCAGCACAAAAGCGCAGAAAGACAATGGGGTAGTCAGTGGCCTATAAGACCAGAGGTCCCTCTCTGTCGCAGGAGATGAGACACAAAGATGCCAGTGGAACCACCACCGATGGATGCAAGGCAGTGGAGATGCAGCGGAACGCCCCAGGCCGGCACTAAGCGATCACCGCCGGACCCGTAATCCCGGTCCATTTCTGAGTTCATGTGGCCCCCGCGGGGAACGCCCCCCCCCCCCCCTGTGTGACATTCCGTCGGGTTGCTGTTTCTTTACGGGGCCCTGGACAGTCACCCGCTCTTCCCTTCGCATGTTGCGTCGGGTCGCTGCGTTCTGTCGGCCGCTGCGGCCGGTGCTCTTGCTGGTGTCGTTTCCGCGTTCGCGGAGCCCCGTCGTTGGTGTGCCGGGGCTGTGCTGAATGTGGCGGGATGTGCCGTTTGCGCGTCAGGGGCGCCGAGGGGTTTGGCGTACCGGGGGTTGAGCTGGTTGTTGCCGGGGTCGTTTGGCCCCGCAGAGGCACACCGGTGAACACCGGCACACGGGAGGTCGGGGACGACGGACGCCGGGGCGGACAGGGCACGCTCACCCGATGGCACCGGGCATGCAGTGAGGGCCGTGTGAGGGCAGGCGCGGCGGGGGCACAGTGCCCCCCCAACTTCGTGCCCCACACCCCCATTGCTGGTCACCCACCCATCAACACCCGGAGCCCCCTGTGTCCCAGACCACCACTCGTCATCCCCCCCCCCCCGACACGGCCTCCGGGGGCTCCCCCTGCACCCGCCCACCCACTGGGCCCCGGCCGGTGCTGGTCCTCCCAAACTCCACATGAACCGCCCACCAAACGCCATGAAACGCCCACGAAACGCTATGAAACGCCGGTGAAACGCGATGAAACGCGATGAAATGCCCAGAGCACGCGATGCAACGCCCACCAAGCGCTATGAAACGCCCACCAAACGCTATGAACCGCCGATGAAACGCTATGAAATGCCCAGAACACACGATGCAATGCCCAGAACACGCAATGCAGCGCCCACCACACGCGCCGCAATGGCCACCCGTCCCCCCCCTTCCCCTGTCGGCGTTTGGGGGCTGCAGGGCCATACCGCGGGTGCCGATGGCGCATTGGTCGGCGCCGATGAGGACACCGAAGGCCTGGCGGGGGCCGCAAGGAGCGCCGACGACAGATCGGCAGCTGCGACACAACGGGCCCCGAATGGAAGTGGGTGCGGGGCACCGATGCACTGGGACTTTGGGACTAATGGAGTAGGGGGGGGGGGGAGGGCTCTTGAGCTTGTGACCCATCCCTGGGGGGGGGGGGGGCAGTTGGAAGCAGTCCCGTTGTGAACAATCCCGCCCCCCCCCGTGTCACATGCCATCGGGTTGTTGTTTCTTTACGGGGCCCTGGACAGTCACCCGGTCTTCCCTTCGCATGTTGCGTTGGGTCACTGCGTTCTGTCGGCCGCTGCGGCCGGTGCTCCTGCTGGTGTCGTTGCCGTGTTCGCGGAGCCCAGTCGTTGGTGTGCCGGGGGCTGTGCTGAATGTGGCGGGATGTGCCGTTTGCGCGTCAGGGGCGTCCAGTAGTTGGCGTACCAGGGGTTGTGCTGGTTGTCGCCCCCCCCCCCCGCCCCTCCGCTGTTTGTGAAAAATTCCGGGGGGCCGGGGGGTGGTAAGGCACCTCCGACCAGTTGGGTATGCGGCGCAGGTAGCCTGGCTCACGCACCGGCCCTAACCAAAAGGATAGGGTAGCATCGGCTTGGGTATTCCCAGGCAACAGGGACCAGAAACCTCCTGGGGGGGGCAGTCCTGAAGCGGTCATGGGGTGAGATGCACCAACAACTTTCAACACTTGTTAGTTCGACGTCTTCACTGTTTAGGGACAGAAACAATTCTCTGGGCCGCTTGGCGGCCCGAGTGACCCCCCCTATGGTCCTGGCCATAGAACAGTGGAAAGTTCAGCAATAGGTCCCCACCGACAGACCTATGCCCTCAATCAGCAAGTATCACGCGGCGGAGCCGCGACACACATTGTTCGTGCTGTCCAGCAAGGCGCCGTCAGGCGCCACCACACATTGTCCCATCGGTCCAGAAAGGCGCCTCTGGCGCCACCTCCGGTTAGTTTATGGTCAGGCACGTGCCTTTAGGCCACGTATCAGGAATTCTTGATTACCCTCCTGCCCTTACGCTTCCGGCTGTCACTGACATCCGTACTGTAATCTGTGTCCCACACCCCCATGTTGCCAAACTCCTGTGCCCTCTCCCGTGCCCGATCACTGACATCAGTGGAGAACCCGCCCCCGGACAGCTCTGCTGATGACACGGACAACACCTCTTCGTCTTCCGACGTCCCCGCCCCCGAATCCTCCCCTGTGTCCGGATCGGATAGTGGCTCGGTTTCTACCATTGGTTCCAACCCCAGCTCGTCCCACTCCGCGACCCTGCGCCGCTTGGATAGCGGCAACAGATTGTTTGGGTGTAGTTCTCTCCCCCCTATGGTCCTGGACCGCCCCCCCCCCCCCCCCCCCGTGCGGTGACATGTGGGTGTGCCACGTGGTGATTGCGCTCAAGAGAATTGCGCAAGCCACAGCATTGCACAGCCAAAAAAGAGATCAAGGCTGATCAGGAACCGGGATGTCCAGTCCTCAGCGCCTTTTGCCAAAAGTCGAAAAGAAATAGACACTCAGAAAACCCCCTCCCCCCCCTCCCCCCAGGGACCCATGTGCCCAACCCACCCACACAGAGCCCCCCACCCCCCCCCCCCCCCCTGTGTGACATTCCGTCGGGTTGTTGCTCCTTTACAGGGCCCTGGACAGTCACCCGTTCTTCCCTTCGCACGTTGCGTCGGGTCGCTGCGTTCTGTCGGCCGCTGCGGCCGGTGCTCCTGCCGGTGTCGTTTCTGCATTCGGAGAGCCCAGTTGTTGGTGTGCTGGGGCTGTGCTGGATGTGGCGGGATGTGCCGTTTGAGCGTCAGCGGCGCCCAATAGTTGGCGTATTGGGGGTTGTGCTGGTCGTTGCGGGGGTCGTTTGACGGTGTTTGCTGCCCCAATACCTCCGTCCTCAGGCCGCCCACAACCTGCCTCGCTGCCTCGCGTTTCTGTTTCCGGTGCCCTGCCCCCCCCCCCCCCCCCCCCCGCCCGCCCTGGGGTGCGGAATAGTTCCGATTCCCACAGCCGGCGACGCGCCAGGGCTGGGGGGGGGGGGGGGCGTGGGCAGGGGCATGTCAGCCCGCGGAAGGTCTGCCGCAGGGGGAGGGGCATGGCTGGGGCGTCGCATGTGCACATTTGCCATCCCAGGGAGGCAGGCTGCCCCTCCACGTCCGGCCCCCCCGCTGCTGCCAGCGGTGCGGGCCTGCGTGTGCTCCTCCCCTCCCGTGGGGGGCCGCGGCCGAGCCCGGGCTGCGCGCATCGCTGGCGCCCCAGCCCAACCTCTTCTCAGGTGCGGCTACCACCCCTGCCAAACACTGTGCGCCCGCCCTTTTGTTGGGGTGGTGGTTGATGTGCCCATTGTTGTGTATTTTCGGGGGTGTTTTCTCGGTACAGCCCGGGGCCGTTTGGCTTTGAGGCGGGGGCCCGGGCTACTACTCGCTACTAAGTGTTGCTACTGTCGCTGCTCGCTTCACTTTGTGTGTGAAGCCCGTGCCACGTCATCAAACCACCTCCACGGCGTCAGATGAGTAGTAGTACCCCCCCCCCCCCCCCTGCGCCCCTTTGGGCAATGACCAGCAATGGTGCACCGTCTAACAAGCGGGCAGTCGCTGGACAATGTGCTGAAGCAAAAAAGAACGCCGTCGGACCGGGGGTAAGAATTGGAAATGGGGGGAATTGGGGGGGGGGTAATGGGGGGGGGGGGGATAATGGGGGGAGATTGGGGGAAATTGGGGGAGAAATGGGGGGGGGGGATGGGGTAGAAATGAGGGAAATGAGGGGGAAATAGGGGGGGGGATGGGGGGGAAATGGAAGACTAATGGGGGGAAATGGGGGGATAAGGAGAATGGGGGGGGGAGGGGAAATAGGGGGAAATGGGGGAAATGAAGGGGAATGGGGGGGGGGGCGGGGGGGGGGGATACTCGGGGGGATAATGGGGGGGAATGGTGGGGAATAGGGGAACCCACCGAGTCTCAGACAACATGTTCCGGGCGCCACTGGCCCCCACGTTGACTGTTGCTACTTGTTCACCTTCGGTGTGGGACTCGAGGTCCTGAAGGGAGGGGGGGGCGACACACAAGCCCCCAACCCCCCGGTGGCCGGGACACCGGGTGGTGGGGGGTTACAAAGCACCCCTTCCATCTCCCTCACCCCCCCCCAACGCCCCCCCCCCCCAACACCTACAGCCCCGCCCCTCCGCAGTCATGTGGCATTCCAGGCACAAAGGGCCGCACGGGTGCGGCGAAGATAGGAACGCCCCCCCCCCCCCCCCTGTGTGACATTCCGTCCGGTTGTTGCTCCTTTACGGGGCCCTGGACAGTCACCCGGTCTCCCCTTCGCATGTTGCGTCGGGTCGCTGCGTTCTGACGGCCGCTGCGGCCGGTGCTCTTGCTGGTGTCGTTTCCGCGTTCGCGGAGCCCAGTCGTTGGTGTGCCGGGGCTGTGCTGAATGTGGCGGGATGTGCCGTTTGCGCCGTCAGCGGGGCCCGGTAGTTGGCGTATTGGGGGTTGTGCTGGTTGTTGCCGGAGTCGTTTGACGGTGTTTGCTGCCCACGCACCTCCGCCGCCCTCCGGTCGTCCACAACCTGCCTCGCTGGGTCCCCCCCCCCCCCCACCTACACCCCAGGCGGTGGCCAGCGGTGGCGGCCGTTACTACACACCGAGAGGGACGGCCTGTTCAAATGCTGAGACCCAAACCGTGTTCAACAACTTTCAGGGGTCCGGAGGGGGGGGGGGGCCTGATGAGCCCCCCCCCGTGTGACATTCCGTCGGGTTGTGTTGTTTCTTTACGGGGCCCTGGACAGTTCTTCCCTTCGCATGTTGCGTCGGGTCGCTGCTTTCTGTCGGCCGCTGGCTACCCCCCCCCCCCCCCGGAGGGTTTTCTTTTCTCTCCCGCCCAGGCACCTCCGGCGCATGCCCCACATGCGATGCTCAGATGTGCGGCAGGGGCCGCACCGAAGTGCAAACTCAATCCTCTGGACCGTTCTCGGGGCCCCGCTACCCCCGCGGCGCCGGGGGACGGGGCCGTCCGTGCGCACCGGCCTCACGGGGGTGGGGGAGGGGAGGTAGTGAGGGCCACCACCACTGGCCACGGTCTGGGGAGGCGGGAGAGGGGGGGGGGGGGGGGTCATCCGAGGTCTTGAATCCCGAAAAGAGGCCGCACCGGCGGCCGACCAACGGCGGTTGGCGGTCAACCGATACACTGCGGCCGGTAACCGCCGGCGGTTACCGGCGGGTGGACGGTCGCCGTCGGCACCGGGCCTCTCCCCCGCGCCCCCCCCCCCAACGCCCTTCGTTCAGTGGTAGAGTCGGCGGGGGGACACACTTACGCCCAAGAGCCCGTGTCCCTCGTGCCGCAGGGGCCCTGCCTGTCCTGCACCGAGCGCCCCCCCCCCCCCCAAAACACAGGCATCCTCAGCCACAGCCCCGCAGACCTGGCGGCGTCGGCGGCACCGCCCCCGCCTCCGCGCCCGGGGCCGCGCCGGCCTCGTCTCCGTCAGGCACCTCCTCCGCGTCGGGCGCCTCGGCCTCCGCCTCGGCACCGGCCTCGTCGTCGGGGGCCTCGTCGCCGTCGCCGGCGCGCGGGCTCTGCGGGTCGGTCTTCCCTCTCCGCTTGGGGGGGCTCGCGGGCCTCCGATTGGCGGCGGGCTTCCCCGCGGGCTTTCTGCGGGAACGGCACGCGACCGACGGGGCGGCGGCACCGGCGGAGGGGGGGGGGAGGGTGGCACGGGGACGTGGTGTTGGGGTAGGGGTAGGGGCAGGCGAACCCAAACCTGTTTGGCTTTGGCGGCGCCTATTGGCCCCTCGCCACTGCTCATTCGGACCCTCTGTGGGCCCGAACGTGTTTTGGTTGTGTCAACGGAGCCCCCGGATGACTTGTCCTGTTTGACTACTCCGGGGGTCGGCCGTCCCGGAGACGGGGCTGTGGCCCGTGCCATTGAACGGGGGGGGGGGGGGTCAGAGTTTTGCTGAAGCCCCCCCCCCCCCTTCAGGAGACCCTGAGTTGTTAGAGGCACCAAAGCCGCCGAAGAAATTTGTTGGCCTAAACTGACTTGCGCCGAAGGCACCAGAGAAAACTTTTGATTGGCTGAAGACCCGGAGAAAAATTTGCCCAATCACTTAAGAGGGGGGGGGGGTCAGATCCCCCCCCCCCCCGGAGACGCTGAGTTGTTGAGCAAACCTGTGAGGGGGGGGGGGGGGCGTCGCACGGGGCACAGGGCAGCGCGGCACGGAGGCTGCCAGAGACGTCGCTGGCAAGGCTCTCAAAATCGTTGTGGGCGGAGAATGGCCCTCCGGGCGGGGGATGTGACTTTGTGTGTGGGGGGGGGGGGGGGGCGCTTGGGGTGCGGTGAAGTGGTCGCGAGTTCTGCGCGGCCGCCCCAAATGCGTGGCGGCGACGCGCAGGGCCCGCCAGCGATGCACAGCGCCCCCCCCCCCCCCCCCGGACCGCCCCCAACAACGCACGGCGCTCAGCGGTGGGTCGGGTGTGCCCGTGGGGGAGGGGGGGTTGCTGTCCCCCCCCCCCCCACCCGCCCACGACCGGGACCATCGGCACGCAGCAGCCACACGGGGGCTGAGGCGGCACCGCGTGATCCCTTTCGACGGGTGCCGTGCAGCAAAGGCCGAGGTCGGTTCTGTTGCTGCAAAAAAGAAAAAGACCGGGGGGTATGTGTGGCACGGACAGAGCTCAGCAACGCGAGTGGGACATGGCATGTGTATCAATGGGGGGCAGGGCAGGGCAGGGATGCATTGGATGCATCCAGGGCGCCCAGCCTGTGCCCAGCCACTGTCCCCCTGACGCCAAGTGCCAGCCTCAACGGCATTTGTAACCGACAGTAACCGCCCCCAACCGCTTCGGCAACCTCCCCCAACCGCCTGCCTAACCGCCTCTGGGGCCCCTTCCCTTCTGATGCATCCCTGGGGCGGGGCCTCACACAGGCGGGGGATTGCAGGCCGGCGCTACCGCCACGGCAGGACAGGGGGGGGGCCGGAGGGCACACCGCCTGAATGGCCCCCCCTGAGAAATGGGGGGGAGGGAGGGGGTGTTATCCAGACATTCGGCGTGCGGGCCCTCAGCGCACGCGCCGACAGGACCGCCGCCTTCGGGCGCTTGCCGGGCATCGCGCCCCTCCGGACGTGACGTAAGGCAGTCCCGAGGAGGGGGAGGCGGGGGGCGGCGGGCCCCGTGGCATCAGCAGCGAAGAGCCCAAGAGCGCCACCGCGACGGATGTGAGTCGAAGTGAGCCCCGGGACGAGCCGGCCCTTTTGAGGGATGTGGCGTGCCCCTGTCTCACATCTTCCGCCCAGACCCGGAAATGGCTCCGGCGCCGGCACCCAATTGCACAGCGGCCGAATGACGGGCGGCGGGGGAGGTGTGTGTGTGTGGGGGGGGGGGGGGGGGGCTCTGGCTGCGGGCACCACGCCGCAACGGGACACGCCCCACCCCCCGACGGCCCGGAGCATACCTCCCCCTCGGCGATGGATCCGGCGCCGCCTTCGCGTTCTTGACGTCGCGCGCTGCGGACGAGACACACGGGGACGCGGGGCCAGCCCGCCACCAACGCACCCTCGTACCCGTCGCACACCCGTGGCAAGCCCGCACCACAGCCACCTCCCCGACGCACGCCGACTATGGGTCACGTGCTGCGATCTCAAGGCGGTGTGTGTGTGGAGCGGCCCAAGCCTCAAGGTCAGACAAACGTGTTGAGACCCGGGGGTTTGTTTGATTCAAAAAAAAAACAGCCGGTGTGTCCGGTGGTCAGCAAAATCTGCACAGCTCCAACCGATGGCACTTCAGGGGTAACCGACGGCGGTTGGAGGGTAACTGACGGCGGTTGGAGGGTAACCGACGGCGGTTGGAGGGTAACTGACGGCGGTTGGAGGGTAACCGACGGCGGTTGGAGGGTAACCGACGGCGGTTGCAGGGTCACCGACGGCGGTTGCAGGGTAACCGACGGCGGTTGGAGGGTAACTGACGGCGGTTGGAGGGTAACTGACGGCGTTCGGAGGGGAACCGACGGCGGTTGCAGGGTAACCGACGGCGGTTGGAGGGTAACCGACGGCGGTTGCAGGGTAACCGACGGCGTTCGGAGGGTAACCGACGGCGGTTGGAGGGTAACTGACGGCGGTTGGAGGGTAACCGACGGCGGTTGGAGGGTAACTGACGGCGTTCGGAGGGGAACCGACGGCGGTTGCAGGGTCACCGACGGCGGTTGGAGGGTAACCGACGGCGGTTGGAGGGTAACTGACGGCGTTCGGAGGGGAACCGACGGCGGTTGCAGGGTCACCGACGGCGGTTGGAGGGTAACCGACGGCGGTTGGAGGGTAACTGACGGCGTTCGGAGGGGAACCGACGGCGGTTGCAGGGTCACCGACGGCGGTTGGAGGGTAACCGACGGCGGTTGGAGGGTAACTGACGGCGTTCGGAGGGGAACCGACGGCGGTTGCAGGGTCACCGACGGCGGTTGGAGGGTAACCGACGGCGGTTGGAGGGTAACTGACGGCGTTCGGAGGGGAACCGACGGCGGTTGCAGGGTCACCGACGGCGGTTGGAGGGTAACCGACGGCGGTTGGAGGGTAACTGACGGCGTTCGGAGGGGAACCGACGGCGGTTGCAGGGTAACCGACGGCGGTTGCAGGGTAACTGACGGCGGTTGGAGGGTAACCGACGGCGGTTGGAGTGCAACCGACGGCGGTTGGAGGGTAACCGACGGCGATTGGAGTGCAACCGACGGCGGTTGGAGGGTAACTGACGGCGGTTGGAGACAGAGTGCTACTAGGCCAAGACCAGGTGTTTTTTAACCAAAACAAAACCCCCCGGTTGGGACCGGCTTCCCACTCGCACGTACTAAGACACGTACGCACGTAGGAACCAAAACCGCAAATGTACCCCACACTTCCTGTGCATCGACATGGGAGGTCAGCCATTGATGTGGAGGTGCGCCAACGCCGCTAAACATTGTGTCCCCATGCGCCTGCGGGTCTTGTTCGCATCCCGAGGCCGGTCGCCGCTGCGTAGAACAGTTTGGCTCGTGAACTTCGATGGGGGGGCGAACACGGGGGTCGCCCTCAGCCGTTGAAGTTGGAGCAGTGAGGCCCCCGCAGCCCGCACGCCAGGGAAGTAGCAGAAGGGTAAAGGTAAAGGTAAAGTGCTCGGGCGATCTCCGAACTCCAGCGTATCCGTGATCCCTACCTGTCCCAAGGCACAGCAGTGTTGCTTGACGGAACGCTGTGTGTACTGTGGACGTTCCGTTCATTCTGTCATCGAGTCTATCGAGACGGCGGGTAAGCACCCTCAGCCAAGACGGCATGGGAGGTGCTGGCTCACATACTGGAGCACAGGACCGCAAAAAACGAGAGGACACCGGTACTACGTGCTCCAGAAGCTGGATGCCTGCCCGAAGGGACGTACGCGCAGCCAGCTGCTTGTCCACAGGCTGGGCCCCTGGTGGCAAACACGTGCAGATGGCCCGTGGCGAGTGACAGCCCAGCCGGGGCGCCGCGACCACTATGACCTGAGCTACGCGAGGCCTTCCACAGGTAGTGCACCAGTCGGTTGCAAACACGCGCACCATTGGCACTACATCCGAGACAAAATATGGCTCGGCCTGAAAAGCCGTAGCCCCTTCCGCATACAACAAGACAGGGCGCCCATCGCAAAATATAGGCGGGGAAATGAGTAGGCCATAGCAGGTCAAGCGCCGAGGGCGGGTCAGCAGACATCGACCCCAGACAACAGCCTGTGACCAGAGAACAGCACACTGGGCAGCACATCTCATCCTGTCCCTGCTGTGATGGGTGGTCAGTGGCGTGTAGCACGTCCAGCTTGGCTCGCCGAATGCCCAAGATGGACACCGTAACGCCGGGACTGCTGTGATGGGTGGTCAGTGGCGTGTAGCACGTCCAGCTTGGCTCGCCGAATGCCCAAGATGGACACCGTAACGCCGGGACTGCTGTGATGGGTGGTCAGTGGCGTGTAGCACGTCCAGCTTGGCTCGCCGAATGCCCTGGAAGGACACCGTAACGCCGGGACTGCTGTGATGGGTGGTCAGTGGCGTGTAGCACGTCCAGCTTGACTCGCCGAATGCCCTAGATGGACACCGTAACGCCGGGACTGCTGTGATGGGTGGTCAGTGGCGTGTAGCACGTCCAGCTTGGCTCGCCGAATGCCCTGGAAGGACACCGTAACGCCGGGACTGCTGTGATGGGTAGTCAGTGGCGTGTAGCACGTCCAGCTTGGCTCGCCGAATGCCCAAGATGGACACCGTAACGCCGGGACTGCTGTGATGGGTGGTCAGTGGCGTGTAGCACGTCCAGCTTGGCTCGCCGAATGCCCAAGATGGACACCGTAACGCCGGGACTGCGGTGTTTGGTGACCCGTGTGTTGAAGCTAGTCCAGCTTGGCTCGCCGAATGCCCGAAGAGGGCACCGTAACGCCGGGACCGCTGTGAGAAAACACACAGGCAATACACACCCCGCCCTACCCTCAACAGGCACACCCTCAGGTCCCTAAACCTGCCACTTGCCGTGCTCCCTCCCCTGGTGTTCACCCTCACACTGGCGGTGTTCAGCCCCGACCGGCTCGCGGAACGCCTTATGAGACGTCCTATCGCCCTCAGGGCCACCTGCACCCTGGTTTCAGCGGTATCGGTATGTTCCAACGTTTGTACACCCCTTCCACCTGGGTACGCGTGGCTGTTACGCCCATGTCCCTTGGTTTGACACGCCATTCTCAAAGGCGACAGGGCGCTGCCGAGCGGTGTTGGTCCCGCAG
>CAXIWF010000260.1:0-15748 GCA_964036045.1 Eutreptiella sp. 'Long Island Sound 2002' | reverse complement strand
AGGTTTGCAGCCACCCAGCGAGTGTATGCCTTGTTGACCATGTGTTGCAAGGGGACTGCCCTGATGTAATGACATTGGGGAGCCAACGAAGAACGGTGGCTTACTACACCAGGGGAGAATGACAAGCAAGGTGTTATGAGGCAAGGTGTGCCTTCCCTCCTTGTGTAATGGGACTGGCACGCGTAGGCAAATGAAACGGAGATTCTCAAATCATTGTGAGCTTATAGTACGCCTATAAGCGAACATGAATTGTGATCATTAAAATATTGATTTGCCTACAAATCTACAGTCCCATTAACGATAATAAACGAGCTACTTATTTACATTGCTTCAGTGAATCCCGGCTGCCAGCTGGCATTTTGCGGTCGCGACTTCCATAGGCAGGATTCTGCCAATCTTGTTACACTCCCCTCCTAAAATATTTCATACACTCCAAGGGGTGTGAAATGTTTGATAAGAAATAATGATAAGAGTGGTATGAATCTGCCAAAACACAAAAAGAGTCGCACAATATAGTATCCCAGTGGGTGCTATGGGCCCCAAATACCCAGCCCCACACTGTGCCAGGGCAAATCGCCCAAAGCCCAATGCAGGTTTGAGAGTTGGCTCCCCGTGCTACCAAACTGAGACCTCCAGGGTGTGCTGTAGACACTCCCCCCCTAAGACTCTGCCCAGGGGCGCCTGCAAAACACATTTTGAAAACCTGTGCTGCTGTTATTAAAAAAAGAAGAAAAAAGACATACCTGAAAAGCCCTGGCACACTGAGAACAAAGATAAATGTGAAACGACTTCACACTGTGTGCTCAGCACCTCTCAGTACTCTCAGAAGTACTGCTCAATGGCAGTGGTGTAAAAACAACACAAAGGGCCTCCTCAGCAAAAACGAAGGCAAGCCTGTGGAATAACAGACAAAATAACATACTCTGGACTCGCTTCCAGAGCAGTTGGGGCCCCGTGGGCCGTACCTGTTTTTTAGATTGAGCAGCATCTCGACTACATGCAGCCGAGTGCGAGCATGCACTTGAAAAAGCAGCCTTATATACACAAAAGGAAAGTCCGTACGCTTTGGCAAAAGCGATAGAGACACTATTCGCACCTCTGATTCCTCAACAGCCTGCAGAGCACACACAGAGGTTAGAAAATACACACAACACGCAAACGACAACTATGCTAATGCACATGACGTGTGAAAACGCAAACGAAAATGTACCTAAACGCAGCATGCAAACTTTTTATTATTATTTTCTGTTGTCAAACGCGTAACTGTAGTTGTGCAATCTATAACAAAAACTGAGCAAGCTGGACTAAACAAACCTACGCAAACGCATTCACACACATTGCGCACGCAAAATTGCACTCTCGAACTCGAAACAAAATGAAAACACTGAAAACACACATGATAAAATTTACCTCGACAAGGACAGACATGAAAGACTGAAATTAAAAAGACTGAAAGTAAAAGACTGGGCAACACACAAAAACTCAACAAGAGAAATTAAAAGACATACACTCCACTCACGGGTCATGTGGAGGGAAATATTCAGAGAGCCTACACAGAAAAATAAAAACTGTCAAGCTGCCCGAGGCAGCGGTAACACTCCTGTCTACCTACGCCCCCGCAGGCAAACAGAGGCCGTGGCGAATCACCCGCCCAACCCGAGTAGGCGCCACCCCCAGCAAAAGAATCACCCTTCAACTCAGGGTGGGTTGTCCTGCCTTACCAACCCAAGGCCAGGACTGTCAGGAAAAATGAAGGGCTTTAGAAGGCACCCTAGACCTAAAGGCTTTAAAGGCGCCTTGACGGGAGGACAATCCCTGCCTGCAGTGGGGGTTACTGTCTGACCTAAACAAGCGCTAGCTAAGCACAGGACCAACAAAACAGACAAACAGACACTCACCGGCCAAAAACAGAAAAAGTAGAAGTAGCGACCACCAACAACACAAACAGAAAATGAAAGAAACAAAGAGGAAGCAGAAGCACCCAAACTGGGTCGTGCGTGTTCGCCAAGGGCGAAGGGACGCAACTGCAACCCAACAAACAACTCAAAGATGCCCAAAAAGACAGAAAAACACCAAAATGAGAAAAGCTGAAAAAAATACAACAGGAGGAAAAAGAAGACAGACCTGTATATACATACACACATACAAACACACTGCACACTCAAAAACACACAAACTGAGCACGTCTCTTCAGCAAATCAGCAAATGGGCAGCACACTGTCCCAAGGCACAGCCTGCTCAACAGCGAAAAAGAAAGCAAGGGTACGTATCAGTACACTGTAGAAATCACAGTAGGAAGGCCCTCAGAGGCAAGTGGAACGTTCCTGGACAAGTCATTTTTGCAGATTCAATGCAAATGACCGAGATGTAAGAAGCAAACAACTGCATACTGCAGCTACCATGAACGCCCAGCCAAAACATCATAGATGCAGGGCCAAACAGGCGCCGCAACTAGCCAAAAAGCGTGTACAAGGTGCATCAGTGGCCAGGCAAAAAGCTCCAGCCACACAGCAGGCGCGCGGCAACACCTGCACGCAACAACCGTAGAGAAAATGAACATGGCACAAGCACATTAGCAGCACCCGACTCAGCAACTCAAAGAGCAGCCGCCGCCTTCGCGCGAAGGCGTGCGTTCGCTCTATTGGCACGAGGGCGACGCCGTCGTAGCACAGTAGCCTCAGCGCCAGCTGCAGACTGCGCAGCATCAACAGAACAAGGCAGAGAAGTCGTCACTGCGCCAGCACGCGGGTCCTCCACAATAGCAGACCCAGGCAACGAAGCAGTAGGCGACAAATCCAAGGAGCTGACCTCCATGACCACAGGTGTAACAATGGCACGAACAGCCAGCAGAGCAACAGGCTGCTCAACAGCCGTACGGCGCAACGCGCTGCTGCACATGACAACCAACTCGTGCATGAGACAGCGCGCATCCCAGCGTTCTCCACAAGATCCACGGCCGTCAACGACAGTGCTGAACGACGAAACCGCAGCTCCAGGCAAACACTCCACAGAGGCGGCAAACCCGGGGCGCGGTCGAAGCTGTAGTCCACAGGGGATCAAGGAAGCACCGCCAGTCGGAGAAGCCAACACGTCGCCCGCAGCAAACAGCACGTAGGTAGAGGGCTTGTCGGAACAGTGAGCAGGCCACTGAGCTGTGTCTCCCAACAAATCAACGTGCACTGACATGACAACGATCACAGACCAACAAGCAGCTCGCAGCTTTCGTGAGTGTCTGTCGACTGTACCAAGCACACGATAGAGATCTCCGGGTCGGCTTCTCGGACAACTATAAGCTTGTAATAGGACTGGCACGCGTAGGCAAATGAAACGGAGATTCTCAAATCATTGTGAGCTTATAGTACGCCTATAAGCGAACATGAATTGTGATCATTAAAATATTGATTTGCCTACAAATCTACAGTCCCATTAGCGATAATAAACGAGCTACTTATTTACATTGCTTCAGTGAATCCCGGCTGCCAGCTGGCATTTTGCGGTCGCGACTTCCATAGGCAGTATTCTGCCAATCTTATTACACTTGGCGACAAGCGAGCCCGCAGTTAGGACCTCTGACTGGTCCAGACCCATGTGGTTCTACCCTTCCTTATCAGGTTTACCTTACCCCTAAGTGTGCTAGGTATGTCTGTGTGTGTCTCACTTCTCTCCCGGGCGTGGCTCCCGAATGAACGGGCTTCGCTGATGTCGGACCGAAGGTCCTAGTCAGTTACTAGTACCACTCCTATGGCGCCCAATTTCTGTGCTGGCGCCTATCCTTGGGGGAAGACGGCAAAAGCCCTACCTACTAGAGGGGAGGGATGGCAAAGTGTGCTAAGGGCATACAAAACGCCCATTATTGCCAAAGGCCAAAAGCTAACGCACTCCCCTGCCCACGTGGAAAAGCACGCGGGACAGGAGACACCACTACACTACACTCACTAACGCCAGCACCGGCCTGCAAAGGCAGGGTGAGCACTCATCACCTGCACTCAACTCCTGCCAGGCCTGCTGACCCTAACACCTACACACGCTACTTGGTGTTGCTGTTGAAGGAGTCACGGGTCCTATTGACCCTCCTGTAAGAAAGCAAGAGAACACAGCGCTACTAAGCGGCTGTGGCCTAACAGGGACGCCACTACGCGTTTTCCTATCAGGGCTTGGAGGGAGGGAGAGCACAGCGTGCTTGCACAGCTTGGATGGCGATGAAGTCGGACTGCACTCACCACTCCTGGTTGAGTTGCAGTTGTTTGTTTTGTGATCCGCGCAGCATATTTTAGCGTTGCGAAAGTGGGACTGCACCAATCACCCTCACCTTCCCACCTGAAGAACAAAGGCGGATGCAGGAGCGGTTGCAGCGGAGGAACCAAGACAGACTCCACGTGTTATACGCTTCTCAGTCTGCCCTATAATACGCTGTCCACAAACGCCCCTATCAAGCAAGCAAGCTTAAGGAACTCCACCCGTTCTCTTAAAGAACGTAGGGTGGAGCCCCTGGGTAACCTAAACAAGGTTTACCGTGCGCACTTCGTGTGGCCTATGCTTTGATGCGTCATATGCATGCACAGGTATGCACAATCTCTCCATTTCTTGTTGTTCTTACCTAATTTAACTCAACATTACCAAACACAAGTGACTCAACCAGGAGGTGAGCTCCTCCTGGGCTTGCCTACCTTACTCACCACGCATCATGCGAATGCCGAGGAAAACACGAGCGCAAAAAAACCCTACCCGCTTAAACAAACCTACGGCGAATTATAAACCACCCTAAGCAATTCATGCACTGTGTGTCATGCATGCTTCCCTTTGTCTTGTTTCATGCAGAAAAAGGAGAGAGAGTGGCGCACTGCACAGCGCAAAACAAGCCTAAGCGTTTTAAGCAACCCTACTTTAGCGCTACGGCAACACAAACACGAGCAAGCACTTTCTTTTCTTACCTGTGAAGAGAGAACAAGGGTGAATTGGGGTACAGGGAAAGCGCGACAGCGTGTGAATGCCTCAATTACTACAGAATAAAGAATTAGGCACATGCATCGTGAGCACAGCGCATATTCTACCCCTACGTGCGCGCTGCGCGCTTTATTCGCATCGCATACCTTTCATTCCTGTTTTGACCTCTGCAGAGCAAGAGAGAGGAGCACCCGAACCCCCAACGAACACAGCGTTGACAACCCTAACGTTTTAACGAAGCAACCGACACGAACGCAATTCATGCGTGTCGAATGACACTGGCATACCTGAGAGGTGAATTGTCCACCTGCTCTGTGGTGTAGATTGAGTTTGAATACTTTTCCCTAAAGTTTATAAAAATTTTGATGCAACTATGCGCAAATTTCCTTTCGAACTTTGAAAACTACGACTCATACCTTCTTTTTCAAGAGCCGTTTACGCTTGCGCAACCCTGTTTTTGAAGACCGCTTCTGTTGCGCTTGTCTGCGACTTTGAGTTTTGGTGTAAAAATGACGATTTCTCGCGTGATTTTGTCAATTTTTAGCGATTTGACTTGTTAAATCGCTACACCTTTCGCTAAACCACAGGATTCACTCCCTGTTGGTTTCATTTTCTATTTTTTTCAGCTCCTGGAGATTTGTGTCCTCCATTGGGAGTATTGCCCCGCCCTGGCCCTTGGTCAGGACGTTTACTAAAGTGCTGTTTATGCAGCGATAGCTGTCCGCATTAGAGCGTTCGACTGTACCCTAGTGGGCAAGCATATGTGCTCTAGGGAGGGAGTCCTGGGTTCAAACCCCACTACCCGCAAATTTTTACCAAAAGTTTTCATCGCACGCTGGCAACTTTTGAGGAATGCCCCATCGAAGGGACATCAGTCACGGTACATTACACTGTTTTTCAAGGGTACCTACAGTGTGATAGGCTTCTATGAACTGATGAGGATGTTTTTGGTAAGCTGAATGCATTTTCTGAGGTAATTTTGGAAATATTTGAGCCTTTTTCCTTGGTCCTACCAGCTTAGCTAACTAGTACTCCAGGGGGGAGTAAGAAAAAGTCACTGCCATGTCTTTCTTGGAGGGCTTGATCCAGGCCAAGCCCCCCTTAAAACCCTTTTGTTGATGCTAAGACCAACTTAAGTATTTTTATCACTCTTCTGAGGCTTTTAGTACACTTTCTCAAAGTAACTAGTGTTATAACGCTAGCCCCCCATGAAGTTCACCCCTACCACTCAACTGAGCGGAGGTACCCTCCTTCATGGAGGATATACCGAATCAAAATAGGCATTTCGTGCTTTAGGCCTTGGAGGTTAAGCCTAGTGGTCTCCCACCCCAAGACCGCTATACTCAATTGTTTCTACCACTTATTGTGGTTCTACGTTTCAACTGTTTCTGAATTCAGTTCCTTGGCCAAGTCAAAATCTGTGTCTGGCCTAACTCCTATGCCCCACATTCCTAACCGGCTCCATTTCATCCAAAAGAGTGCACATGAAGTGCTTGATGCTAACTTGGAGGCTAGAGTCAGGCCAGTTTTCACATAAAATCTTTTGTACTATCCATTTGTGATTGAATCATTGTATTTAAACCTGCTTTGTCTATCTGCAGCCCTTCTGTGTTGCACTGGATTTCAAACCATTCATTGATTCGATCCACATCCTGTTCTTGCTGTACTTGCTCCTTTGGTTTTGGGATTTCATCAGCAAAAACCTGTAGGATTTCATCAAAATCTATAGGGCACTAATCAAGGACATCTTTCTTGGTCCAGAACCCAAGGGGTTGTAACACCACCTACGCGCGGAAAGCCTGGCGACCCACCCCTGTGGTCGCGTTTTGTTTACCTTGGTTTGGGCGAGCGGACCCGTCATCCCCCCAGGAGAAACCCTCCGCCCGCGGGTTTACTCCTTTTTACCTCCCAACTACCAAAATCAAATCACGATGGACCCCAGCTGCACAGACCTAGCCCCATTATCTGCTTTGGGGCACACCAATATCCAAATTCAAATATGTCCAACGTGCTCACAATATACATGACGCTCGTGGGTACACTGCTTCATAATACATTCTCTAACAGCAAAGCAAGGACAAAAATGGGATCCGAGAAACAGAAGGGTGGGAGGGTGGGGCTACAAGCAGTGGGGCAAACACAGCATCCGTCCTGCAACTGTGGTATTTCTGCAAAAGGGGGCTGAGGCAAAACAAAAAATTCTATTGCCTTTGGCAGTGCACCTCGAAGAGAGGTTGACAGTCAGCCATTCCGTCCCTGCGCCGGGCCAGCAGTCAGTCACACAGAAACACACAGTTTGGGTTTTTTGTCAGTGGCAGATGCGTAGCCAAGCAGTGGGGCAATGCTGCGCTTGAGATCAAGTAGTGGCCGAATGGTAATGCAACCGACCGATATTCCTTGGGTCGGCGGTTCGAACCCAGGTCTTGTGAATTTGACGCCGCCGCCGCCGCCAAAAGTCAGCAGACCAGGATTCGAACCGCAAACTTTGCGTCGCCTGCGTTACCATTGGACCGGCGGTGATGTGACAGCGCTGGGCTTCCTGCACTTCTTGAAGCCTGTTGAGCGAAAGCTTTTGAACCCCCCCCCAAAAAAAAGTGATATCCAGTTTTAGGGGGTAGAGGCCTCAAAATCAAAAAATCCATTGGGGGACGGTCTTACTGGGCAAAGTAATGACTTTACAACGGGTTGGAGATCCAATATCATGCCTTGGGGTATGCTACACAAATGAGCCCGAAAAAGGGGGGGTATACGCCGCTCGCGCCTGCGCTTGATCCAAATACCTCTCTTCGAGGAGATTTGCGTTCTTTTTTTGCTGAACCCATTTTTGCGAAGGGCACAAAGGCAGAAATTAATATGTTTTTTGGCGTTTTTCTTTTGCTCAAAACAACACCTTGGACCGGGAATTAAATGTTTCCGCAAATAATTAGGACTCGCATGGTATACGACGCCCGCACCTGCGCTTGATCTGACAACCCAATGGCCCACCAAAGCTTGTGCGTTGGCGGGGAGAGAGAGAGAGAGCAATGGTCGGTTCTGATTGACTGAATGCCCCCGCCATAGGCACTTCCAGCCTTTAGTCCAATGTGTGTTCTTCACAATAAATCTGCAAAACACTATGTACAATGTGTCTCGCACCAAAGTTATAAGAGTCACTCATATCTACGGACCAAGGGCATACATGCATATGATAGGACCATCCACATTCCTGAGCAACCCTTGAACACAAAGCACAACAGCAAAAGATATCACCTGATACAAGATACTTCATCGACCTGCTCATGCAACCACAGCACAGACATACCCCCTCGGAGACAATCTCAGGCTCCTCCATACTGGCAATACATTCAGAGAAAGGAAAATCGGTATTGAAATGTCAAACACATGACACCAAGGATGGTGCATTATTGATCCAATACTGCTGGCCAGCCAGTGAAAGATTATACGAATTGCTTTAACAAGCAGTGTTGCAACCACAGATGCAAAATGGAAGATCACTGACATTGTTGCCCACTGTTTGCCTCACTACACAGTGTGTTCTGTGTAAGTAGTGTGCTCTGGTTGCTGAGTGGGGACCTCTTTTCAGACGTAGAGTGACCCAGCCAGATGGTAGCCAGATTGGTCCAACCGGAGTATCATGTCTTCTGTGCCTTTCATCTGCTTACTGGGGATCAATCAATGCCCGACCTTACAGGCTCCCAGCCTTAGACAAGCCGTGCTTGCGCGTGGCGCGCAGTACAAATACAATACACCTGTTGTGTGTGAGACCAGCAACCCTCCTCGCATCCTTGGCAGCAAGCGCGCGGTCCTACCCCAGACAGTCACCAAACGGGCAAAACGCCGGGAGCCAGGGTGGATCGCCCCCCCTGCCTGATCTGGGATGCCGGAAATGCACCTCGCCACCGCGTGGGGAGGGCCACCCATGCCAGGGGCAAAAGGGTAGTTGACCTTTTCCCCTACAGCAGGATTGCTGTAATTATAGTAAGGTTCTTCATATGCTTCATATGCTGGAACTTCGTATGCTGGAACTTCATATGCTGGAACTTCATATGCTGGAATATCAAAGTCCGAGTAAGGTTCTTCATATGCTTCATATGCTGGAAATTCATATACTGGAACTTCATATGCTGGAATATCAAAGTCCGAATAAGGTGAAGACGGCTGAAAGTTGGCTGCGCCTGTGAGGTCAATCTCTTCGTACTCTAAAACCTCTGTTGATGCCAGCGCTGTTGAGTTCGATTTCTTCCCAACCGCGTAGTAATAAACCACGGGGGCAAGGAAAACGGGAATCAAAAACAACAGGAACAGGAAATACAAACCGTTGTCATTGTCGGATGAGTAATTGGACACACGGATAAGGCAAGCAGTGGAACTTTCTGCAACTGCGGTCACAGTATACTCCACGTCGCCGCCGTTCTCAATTGAAACAGTGGCACATTCTAAGGTGCAGCTAGAGGTGACGAACCGTGCCACATCCTTTGTGATAGCACTTGTGTCGGCCAGTGAAATGTCCAGACAGGAGCCAGATGCGAAGACAAGAGGACCATTGAAATTGACAATGTTGGATGAAGATGAAACATTCACAAATTGAATAGTGCCCCCACTTTCAACCGTTGTGCTCGTGGATGTGCTGGTGTCAAGAGTAGAGCTGACTGTCACAGTGGTGTTTGTCGAGTCCACAATGGTCCCATGGGTACAAGCCGTATCCAGCTGCAGCACTGCCCCGCTGGTAACTGCAATAGTGGTGCTACCGAAAACCGATGCACAAATATATTGGGTGGCGGAGGTTGTGGCGCTCCTGGTTGAGGGTAGTGCTGCCAACCGTCTGTTAGTGAAGGAGTAGCTTGTGGAACATGAATCACCAAGACACACCCGCACCTGCACCACCCCACCTGTTACCTGCACTGCCCCGGTCTGCACATTGAGAGATGCACTGCCAAAGACGGTGCCTGAGATGATGAGCCCCGTGTGCCCAACGGTGCAGCCCAGATATAACACAGAGTTCAGTGTTGTAACTGTCGTGTCCAGCAGCTGCAGCTGGGAAGTGGCCAAGACTTGGAACAGGGCTGTGACTGCCATGGTGCTGCTCTGCTCCAAGACGAATTGCACTGTATCTGTAAGTGATATGCCAGCACCAGATACTGACACAGTGGTGCTGCTGGTGAACAGAAACCCACCTGCTCCAGAGACCACGACGGCGGTGGTGGTGCTTGTGAAGCTAACAGTGGACAAAGTGTAGGAGATAGTGGTGCTGGAGAATACAATGGTCGCACCAGTGAACGTGCTTGTGACCGAAACAACAGACACAAAAGTGCTGACGGTGCAGTCAGTGCTGCACCTGTCAAGAGGATTCCCGCTTGGGCTAGGGCAAGGGCTAGGGCCACGGCTAGGGCTAGGACGAGGCGAGGTTGTGTTTGAGGTATTGGTCGTGGCGAGTATGTGCCACTTCCGTGGATAGAAGTCACATCCGCGTGCACCCCCACTCCCCACGCACCCCCACGGAACAGGACTACGAAGAATCCCCCAGGCCAGCCACCGCCGCCGGTCCCCACGACCCCGTCACACCCACCCACGCCCACTCCTCTGCCCAGGACCGCAGGCCCGCCCAGGAACAGAGGTGGCAGCGCTGGACCCACACGCAGCTCTGGGAGCTGCGGAAATGGGCCCGGGGAGAGCCCTCCCTCGAGGGCCTGGTCCATCGGCCCCGCAAGGGGTCAGTGGAGAACTGCCGCCTCCGGCCGGCGGGGGGGTGGATGCCGCAGGCCGCATGGGAAGCCATGCTGGCCGATGCGCTCCACCCCCTGGGAGTCCACCCCCGCAACCTCCCCGCGCCCCAGGACCACCCGTATGTCCTCAGGCGCCTGCGGGAGACCCTCCAGGAAACGCGGCGAGACGGCATCCGCCTGTGGGACACCACCCAAAGCCCAGCCCCGCACGCACACACCCCCTCACCACCCCACAAGCGTCGGGGCACCGACACCGGCGGCACCCACAGCACCCCAGGAGCCCTGCGCGCCACACAACACGACGCGCCTGACCCCCCGGCCAGCGGCGCCGCCATCTAACCCCGTTACCCAGCACACCACCACCACGGGGCGCCACGCCAGGCCCCGCCCAGAAGTCACCAAACGAACCGGACGACGAAGGAAGCCAACGCACACGACAACGAGCACCACTACGCCCAAAGGCGCCAAACCCGGGCCCGATACCGTAGGCTCCTCTCCACCCTCAGCACGACACACACGTCACTGACGTCACTCCTCCGCCGTGCCCCCTCCCACGCCACCGCCCCGCCCCCCCCCCCCTCCCGCCGCACGTCCCCACGCCGCCCAGCACCCAGCCCCACACACTGCGCCACAGCATCGCCCTAGTCCGGCTCCTCCACCATCGCGCCACTTGGCACCTCACAGTAGACCGCCGTCCTGTGGTCCTGCTCCCCCCAGCACCGCTCCCGGGGCCGCACCCGGCCCACGTCGTGTTCGCCCCCACGTCGCGGGCCGCGGACATCCTGCCGCTCCTCGCCGCCACCCCTCCCGGGCATCGCATACTGCTTGCCGCCAACCCCTCGGTCCTCAGTGAGGTCCCCATCGGGCACGCCGACGCCCTGCACGTGCGCCCGCTGCTGCCCAACCTGCACGCTGCGTACGCCCCAGGCACGCCCGTCGACCCCTCCGTGTGGGACTCCCAGTGAGGCCACCGGCCAACGGCCGGCCCGCACGCACCACCCCGCACTCGCCTCGGGCGCACGACCCCGTGGACGCCGCTACCCACACGCCCGGCCCCGCGCAACCGCCTAACCGAGCCAGAACTCAAGCACAAATCAAACCCGAGCCACACCCCGAAACCGCTAACCCTTGACTCCTAACCAAACCCGCCGAGGGAACGACGTAACCACAGCCCACACCCACAGCCCACACAGCCGCCTAACCAGCCAGCTCCAGAAGCAAAGAGACACCTCACCAAACCCACCCTGACCCAAGCCCGTGTACATCAGGACGCACGAGCCGCACCCCTGGGGCGCGACCGCCGCCACAGCACCGACGAGACACGCCAGAGGACACAACGCTATTGCACCGCCACACCAGCTGCCCGTGCCTGTGCCTGCAGTGTACGCGCGCCCCTGTTTTTCTCTTTTTTGTTTTTCTTTGTTTTTTTTTCAAAAAAAAAAAAAAAAAGAAAGATGTCCTTGAATTATGCCCTAGGTCTTTTGATGTATTCCTGCAAGTTGGTTTTGTAGTGGAAAACCCCAAACCAAAGCAGCAAGTAGAGCAAGGACTGAGTATGGATCGAATCAATGAAATCAATGATTGGTTTTGGAATCCAGTGTAACACAGAAGGGCTGCAGATAGACAAAGCAGGTATATGAACATAGATTCAATCACAAATGAATAATGCAAAAGGTTTTAAATGAAAATTGGTCAGACTCTAGCCTCAGTGGTTGCAATAGGCACTTCATGTGCACTCTTTTGGGTGAAATGGTGCTGGTTAGGACTGAGGGGCATAGATGTCAGGACCACACAGAAAATGACTTGGCCAAGCAACTGAATTCAGAAACAGTTACAAAGTAGGACCACAATAAGTGGTAGATTCAATTGAGTATAGGGGTCTTGGGGTGGGAGACCACTTAGGCTTAACCTCCAAGGCCCACAAGCATGGAATGCCTGATTTATTTTGGTATGACCTCCATGAAGGAAGGTACCTCCGCTCAGTTGAGTGGTAGGGGTGAACTTCATGGGGGGGGCTAGGGTCACAACCCTAGTTACCTTGAGAAAGTGTAATTTAGGCCACAAAAGAGAGATAAAAGTTTGTCTCAGCATCAACAAAGGGTTTTAAGGGGGGGCTTAGCCTGGATCCAGCCCTCCAAGAAAGACATGGCAGTGACTTTTTCTTACTCCCCCCTGGAGTACTAGTTGATCAAGCTAGTAGGACCAAGGAAAAAGGCTCAAATATTCCCAAAATTACCTCAAAAAATGCATTAAACTTACAGAAAACATTCTCATCACTTCATTGAAGCCTATCACACTGTATGGACCCTTAAAAAACAGTGTAATGTACCGTGAATGATGTCCCTTCGAAGGGGCATTCCTCAAAAGTCGCCGGCGTGCGGCGAAAACTTTTGGAAAGAGTGTGGGGGCAGTGGGAATTGAACCCAGGACTCCCTGGCTAGAGCACATGTGTCTGTCCACTAGGGTACAGCCGAACGCTCTAATGCGGACGGTTATCGCCGTATAAACAGCGTTTTAGTAAACGTCCTGACCAAGGGCCAGGGCGGAGCAATACTCCCAATGGAGGACACAAACCCCCAGGAGCTGAAAAAAATAGAAAATGGAACCAGCAGGGAGTGATTCCTGCGGTTTTGCGGAAGGGGCTGCGATTTAGCAAGTGAAATCGTTGAAAATCGACGAAACCACGCGGGAAATCGTCATTTTTACACATAACTTAAAGTCGCAGACAAGCGCAAACGAAGCGGACGCCAAGAAAAGGGTTGCGCAAGCGAAAACGGCATTTGGAAAAGAAGGTATGTGCCGTAGTTTTTAAAGTTTTCAAAGAAAATTTTTGCACAGTTGCATCAAAATTTTTATAAACTTCAGAGTAAAGTATTCACAATCAGCCCGCACCACAGAGCAGTTCAACAACCCGTCTCTTAGGTATGTCTGTGTCATTTCACACTCACGCATTGCGTTCGTGTTGGTTGCTCCGTCAAAACGTTAGGGTTGTTAACGCTGTGCTCGTTGGGGGGTCGGGTGTTCATCTCGCGTGCTCTGCACAGGTGAAAGCAGGAGTGAAAGGTATGTGATGCGAATGGAGCGCGCAGCGCGTATGTAGGGTTAGAATATGCGCTGTGCTCGCGATGCATGTGCCTAATCTAGGCATCCACACGCTGTATCGCTTCACCTGTATCCCTAATCCACCCTTGTTTCTTTTCTCACAGGTTAGCGTTTGTATGTGTGCGGCCGTAGCGTTCAAGTTGAGTTGCTTAAAACGCTTAGGTTTGTTTTGTGTTCGTTTCAATGCGGCATTCACACGATGCATGGTAAGTAAGGTAGGTTAGCCCAGGAGGAGCTCACCCCCTGGTTGAGTCTGTGGTTAAGCCTCCCTTCCCTGCGTGCACATGATGCATTAAAGGGTAGGCCACGCGAATTGCGCACGGTAAACCTTGTTTAGGCTACCCAGGGGCTCCTCGGTACGTTCTTTAAGAGAACCTGAGGAGTCCCTTAACGCTTGCTTGCTTGATAAGGGTAGCTGCTCCATGCAGCGTGTTTGCGGACAGCGTATTATAGGGCACACTGAGAAGGGTATAACACCTGGAGTGTGCCTTGGTTCCTCCGCCGCAAACGCCCTTTCATTTGCCTTTGTTTTACAGGTGGGCAGGTAGGGTGAGTGGTGCAGCAGCATTTTTTTATGCCCTGCTAAACAGGGGCGCAGATCACACAAACAAGTAACTCCGCTCCGCCTGTGGCAGAGCAGGGAGTCCGACTTCATCGACATCTGCGCCTTGCACACGAGAGCACTCCTTCCCTCCAAGCCCTTGCAGGGGAAACGCGTTGTGGCGTCCCCTGTGAGGCCACAGTTGCTTAGCAGCGCTGTGTTCTCTTGTCATTTCACAGGTGGGTCGCTAGGACCCTCGAGAACTTTCTCTTCGCAACGCCAAGTAGAGTGTGCGTGTAGGAGTGGTAGTCCTGCGTGGGGGCTAGAGCCAGTTGCCCAGCGCTCGCCCACCAGGATGGTGCCACTGTAGGGTGTGTAGGACCTGTAGGGGGCGTGTCACTGTCCCACCCTTTTCCTGCAATTTTAGCTGGGTTGGTGGGCTGTGACAGTGGGTTAGGTTAGTGTTTTTGGCCACATAGCAAACAGGCGTTTTGCATGCCTTCATAGCTTTTGGCCACCCCTCCCTGTAGTAGACAGGTAGGTAGGGAAAACAATACCTGGACTAACCCTCTGGGTATTCCCCCAAGGTTTTGCGCCAGCACAGAAATTGGGCGCATAGGGGAGGGGAGACCCGGGGCGTACCCCGTGGCATCAATAAGCCAACCCTCCAGGGTTAGCAAGGGCGCAGACTTGGGTATAATTAGGACACCACTTCTGCGGCTTGCTCTCAGGACCTTAGGACTAGCACACTCACACAAACGTTATGGCAGGTAAGGGTAAGGTAAACCCTGAAAGGAAGGGTAGAACCCCATGGGTCTGGACCAGTCAGGGGTCCTAACTGTGGGCTCGCTTGTCCCCAAGGAGGGAAGACACACCTTGCCTCATAACACCTTGCTTGTCATTCCCCCCTGGTGTAGAAAGCCACCGTTCTTCGTTGGCTCACCAAGGTCATTACATTAGGGCAGTACCCATGCAACACATGGTCAACAAGGCAAACACTCGCTGGGTGGCTGCAATCTTGATAAGCGGCCACCTGGCTCACGCTGGAAACCATAGGCATGGGTCTGCAGGGCACAGACAGGGTCAGTTGACTGACACAGGGTAATTAGTTTCGCTTCTTACGCTGGGACATAGTCTCAGCACGGGTTAGGAGCTGCCCCTCGTTGTTCTCAACGAGGTATGTGCGGAAGATGGGGTTGATACTCCCATCTGGTTGTATGAAGGCTGACATAGGTTCCCAGGTCGCCTCGGACAACCCATAGCCATCCCACAGGGTAAGGAATTTCCAGCCCTGTTTATACTCGTGGCGAGCAATACCTGCAACCACGTAGTAACCATCGACTGCCATCTCATCGGCAGTCATCTCTTCGAGTTCGTCTGCCTCCTCTGGACTGGCAGCGTTCTCTAGGTCTATACGTTCAATCTCACTGTCGCTGAG
>CAXIWF010000259.1:0-20808 GCA_964036045.1 Eutreptiella sp. 'Long Island Sound 2002' | reverse complement strand
ATATTCTGCGTCTGTTCCTGACCTTCATGAAGACGAGAGCTTCACAGTAGCCGGAAAATAATCGGTGTTCATGCCCATGGTCGCCGCTGTGATTATGCCAAGCACTGCTGGCGTGTAAAAAGTAATTTACAGAGCACATACCACCGTCTCAACCAATTCTTCTCACAACCATCCCTCTTGAAATTCAAAGTCTATATTGCTTAAGCTCGGCGATCACTTTGCTACAGAGGATTTTCGGTTATATTTTGTTATGGTAACATTTCCACATGTTCATCTGTGCGGAGCGCATAACTTGTTAAAGTTCTGCTCGTAAACGGGGGTCATTATGGATTGAACCATAATTTGTTGTTGGTAAGGCTGGAACCCACATTGTTATTTGCATAATGGAATATACACAACTTGGGATTTAGTAGAGCGAACTAATCATCTGATTGGGCGTTTGTAGAGCGTATGCTATTTTTCACATTCACGATCGTCTAGAATTTAACATGTATCCCCCTTCGGTCACGGTCGATGGGCCCCTTTCAACAACATTCATTCGCTTGTTGTCACTACACTGACCTGATTTCGGTAATATTCGATTCCCGCACTCATTGCATATAACGATAAAATGCAATTTCTTGCATTTCCCTTCACTTCGACGCACTTGAGGTTTCGCTGTTATGACTTCCGACTTATCTGCATGGGCATTTCCGTGCACAGGCCCTTGGGCTACGAACCCCCTTATAAGTCGCGTAGGGCCTGGAGCAGCTGCTTACTTTGCTGCTTTGAAGATTGACCTCGCATATCTCTGTACATGGCCAATGTCTTTTGTGCCGTTCCGAGGGTCTTCTTCTTGAGAGCCGCCACCTGTCCCTGCGCGCGGTCCAGCTCATCCGCTTGGGCTGCTGCATTGGCCGCGGCTTCAGAACTCAGGCTGGCCAAGCTGCTGCGCAACAAGGACAGCTGCTTCTCGACCTCGCCGTCCTCTGTGCCGCAATGCTCTGCGTCCCGGCCCAGAGTGTCGCACAAGGCGTCAGCCTGGGAGGACAGCGTGGCGAGCTGCATCTGCACCATGCGCTCCAGCTCCTGGCAGTTGCGCTGGGCCGTCTTGCCCCACGAGGCCAAGAAGATGCGAATCTGTTGGGTGGATGACGATGCTATTGCCTGCCAGACAGTCCAGGAAAGAACGTGCAGTTTGTTATATAACGCGCCAAGGTAACAGGGGTGTATGATTAAGGGAGTATACAAGTGCTTTTTTAAAGTTGGTGCTTTTCTTCATGGCGAAGTATTTGCGCCTTACCTGTAGCTGCTTTGCCTTCTTCCTGTTGGTCCTTTCCTTCTGCATCTTGACTATCTCTGCCAGCAGGCTATAGAATTGCAGGTCAGACAACATACCACATACAACGACATGGGTCACCACTCGATGCTCTACGCTCCTGTCTAACAACGAAATACCACTACTTACGCTGCAACGACCCCATCTTCCTCGCTACTGGCTCCGTAGCTTTCGTCCGTCATGATGCCATCGTCGTGTGCGTCGTCGTCGTCGTCATAATTTGCCAGATCCTGGCCCCTGGCCCCCCGCAGCTCTGCCTCTTGTATCTCCTCGCCCCTGGTGAACTTCCTCGCCTGTGTTTGGCGCGAAGCTTGTTGTCTGACTTCTGAGGGCTTGCCCCCTTTTTGCTGCTGCTGGGGCCCTGTTGGTTTTACACACTCATCGTTCCATGGGATACTTGCATCGCAGTTTTGCGTCATTGAAGCTGGCCCTTCAGAGGCCTGCCCCGCTCCGTGTACGAAGGCCCCCACATGCAGCGCATCTAGTTCCTGTGACTGCTCCAGCAGCATCTGCTGCAGCCCGACAGGCCTAGTTGGGGAAGGAAGACCGTTTAGATCATTGCTGCCAATCACATAATTCTCCCCGTCAGGACTAACCCCACCGCCAGCACCACTACCACCACTGCCTTGGAATATTGCAGTGAGACCTCCAGCTCGTATCGCACCGGTCTGCTGATGCTCGCTCCTAATTTCGGTAGGTAGCAAAGTCACAGCTGCTCTGTAGTTTGGTCGCCAGGAGTGCTGCTGTGGCCCTGAGTCCATCGCAGACTTAACCTCTAACTCTGCAGGTGCGGGTAGTGGGCCGCGGGAATAGTCCTTATGACAATTTTGCAATTCTGTGCCTCTGGGTTGCTTCGCTGGGGGGACTGGAATCGCTGCGTGGTGAAGTGCAAGTCCTGTAGTGTGACCATCTTTGGCAGGATGGATAATGTCCGCTCGATCAGGCCTGGTTGCGGGCCCAGATTTTCCTGGACGAATCGGAGGCTCTTTTCCTAACTCTTTGCCTGGCTGCGGTTTGTCTTGCTGCTGTTTGCCATGACAACGACCGGACACAGCAGATTCGTGGTTTACATCATCAGCAGCTGCCCTGAATGGTAGCTCCCCTTTTTCACAATCGCTCCCTGCGGGAAAGTCAATGCAGTCTCCGCCAGCATCATGGGCTGGGAACTCTTCGAGTGAATGCCCTGCCCCGGATGCCCCACTTGGAGACGACTGCGGCAGCGGAGAAGCATCGTCATCGTGGTGTTCGAGTCCGACCTCGCGTCTCGCAGCGCCACCAGCAGACCTGGGAACTGCGAGTTTTGCCTCAACTTTTCGTTGCCTCGTTGATGCAGGCTGTGCGGCTCGGGCCCGGCGGGAAAGTTGAGCGCTCTGCCGTACAGGGGGCGGTGCCACCACATCCGCTGGGGCCGAAGACAACTGTGAGCAGAGCGAAAGCAAATAAAGCATAAATTAAACCGCAACGACAAACCCCAGGTCTCTCGTATTCGAAGCACTTTGAATCATTGAATCATTGTACCTTTTTCTGTAGAAATCGCGTTGGAAGTGTCCTTGAGTGGATGGCGCCAAAGTTCCCCGTGCTCTTCTTGTCTGCACTGAGGAATTTCATTCCTGCGTCAGTGCTCCTGCCGATCGCGGCCCCGTATTTGCGCTTGCGTGATCGGGGCGCCGAACCAGTGGCGAAGGGTGGTTGACGGTTGTTTGCGACGTCACCTGTCATCGGGGACAGTGGCGCGGGCGGAGGCGCCCTGGAAGGTGTGCGCATCTTGGCGCCGTGACTCAACCGCCTGGACTTCATGGCCAGTCCCGCAGCGGGGGGCGCCTGTGGCATGCATTAATGCGATTACTGCTAGATTCATGCGGCATATTATGAAATTGATGGAGACTAGTTTGAGCTCACCGCATCAGCTAGGCTGCAAGCATCGTCATCGATCGGATCAGTGCCATCTACAGTGCCGAAACCGTAGTAGCCCGTCGAGGGAGCTTCCTCCATCGCACGGTTACTCTTCTGCCAGGTTGCACAGGATGTCGCAATAATCATAAATGCACGCAGCATGGGGTAATATTATATATTGTCATCCGTGTCTGCTTTCGCAAGTTTATATGCATATCACTAAAAAACTAAAAAATTGGTCAGAGCAAGCCAAGCGCTTTCCTAACCTTGGTGCGGCTGCGGGTCCTGGCTGCCACTCGGATGAACTCGCTCTTCACAGAGTGCAGGCTCTCGGTGCTGATCTTCCTTCTCTTCTTGGAGCTCTTGGTGTGCTCGCTCGCCTCATCGGGAATCTTCCTTGGATGGCCCTTAGCTGCACCGCTTCTTCTGTTAAGAGCACTCGATGCGAGAGACTCGGACACTTTCTTATGCCCCACGTGCTGCTGCTGCTTGGAAGGTAGGCCTGTTGGAGATTTTTTTAAGCGAAGAAAAACACAAGGCTTGAATCGAATTAATTACAATGTGTTAGATAAGTACCTCCATGGTAGCTGGTGCTGTAATAGTTTTATTATTACTAACTGAAATGCACTGTGACTCTTCTTGTTGATTTTACCTTTGTGCACCTTTAGGGCTGGGGCCATATCTGGAGAACTCAGACTAGAAGGGCTGCCGTCCCGCTCAGTCTCCCCAACACCTGCTCTCGTACGGAAATATACGAGCATCAGTTTCCCAGGATCGCATAGTAGTAGTAGTAGTGTTTTATTTTGCGCGGGTGGTGGTGGTGGTGGGGGGGGGGGGGGGCATACCACATGGTTTGAATTGTATAGTTACTACGAACCTGGAGTGGTTTGCTCGTGGATGCCCTGCAGTTCTGGAGCAGCAGCTTCAGCCTTCTTATCGGCTGCTCCTCCTCTTGGGCATAACTGTGCCACCGTAGATCGTGGACTTACCACTTTGCTCGAAACAACTACCACACCACGTGTAACACATTGCGTAGATAGGCAAACATGCGGTAAGCATAATAATTATAGATATACCTCGCATTTTTAGCGAGCTGCTTACATGACTGTTTGGGCGGCGGCTTTGCTTCGTCGTGAACTTGCTCTCGGGCTGCCATGCGCTTATTCACGATCTCCTTGATTTTGCGCAGCGCCTATATTGCATTGGTTTGTTTATATGCTGTCAACTGGCAGCAAACTCATGAATTTATGATTGACTTCTACTACGTACCGGTTTCGTGCTGTCGAATAAAAATTCGAAAATAGGGACCTTCCCAGGCGGGGGCACTTCATCTGCGTGCAGTATGTCGTAGAACTTCTTCGGGCACGATTCCAACTTCACCTAATTTGCACCATTAGAGTGACAATATAGCTGTAAATGACGATCCTAATTATTGGTGGCATCAACATAAAAACCTCGCTGCTGTCAATAAGTGACTTTCTCCTGCTTACTCTTACCAGGGCGATATGGGTAAGTCACTTACAGGAGCGAGGGTTTTGGCTCACTTAGGCTTACCTGGATGGTATGGGTCTCCGCATTGAATTGCACGTCGTGGATGCGCTGGAATGGAATGCGGAGCACGAAGTCGGCATCTTCCACGTTGAAGCAGATGCTGCTGAGGCAGATGTCAAGCCAGCCTTCTCGCTGCAGTATTCGTGTGGAATTGAGCTTTTTCCAATCTGTGCTGACGATAAAGGATCGGACTTTGAAACTGTGCACATCACTATTGTTCTGGTTAGTAGCGTTGAGGACCAAGCGCATGTCGCGCAGGGTAGAGATGATATCTGCTGGGGTCTTCAAAGCTTTGGCCAGCTGGGGTGGAAGGCAAGCAAGCATAGTTGGGTAGTGCTCTGTTTCTTGGACTGAGTAGTAGTGGCAGAGACGGCAGATTATCTCTAGTGCCATCTCCTGTGCAACACAACCAGCAGGGAATTATGCGTAATTATTTATTTATATATAAATTAGGTAATGTCAGTATTTACTTTATTTACCTGGGTTAGGTACAGCTCGTCATGCACCAGAATTTGACCCAGAGCTCTTAGCAGCTCCCTCACTGCCGGGGCTCCCCCGGCTGTTTTTACATAGCGCGTGAGTAAGGCAGACTTATCGATCATCCCTAGGACGGTGCGTATCGCAAACTCAAAGCATGAATGACTGGAAATTGATGTTATCGGACTCTCGTTAACGTTGCCAACTTGCTGCTGAGTCTCCTTCCGTGCTCCACTGATGGATATCACAGACATCAGACTTTCGACAAACTTCTTACTCTGCGAGAAAGGAATCCGCTGCTCGATACTTTTCGTGCCATCTAACATTACCTGACCCATCGACAAAAGCCTCTCTGCATGACTAACGGGAATCAGGTCGAGGTTACTATTGTGCGCGCATAGACTTATTGCCTTGCCAAAATCTTCTGGCAGAGAGCGCCCCTGGCCATCGCCAGTGGAGCTTATCTTCCCCTCAAGGTTTTTGAGTGTATCTACTATATCTCCGCGCATTCTATGCTTTACGAGAAAAAATGTTTAGCTTCTTGTGTTGTGACGATATGTCTAGCTCATTCTAATTTTAAACAGAACTCATTCCTATTTCAAAAAAAAAGGTTCTTATAGGATATTCAAAAAAATATCACCATAAAATTGAAGGTTTTTGAAAATAAGGGACTGTGCATAGCAATCCCAATATCTTGTACGGGTACAATTTAACAGCAGTACAAACCAGCACATGGCAGAGTACTCATCTCCTTAATACTAAACTTCGTTCAGGAATAAACACACGAACATTCGCTAGTTTCAAAACAATACGAATCAGTGCCTTTTAGAGGCACAATATGCTAGAGCTTTGGCACATACTATAGCAATAATGTTCAGTGCAGACAAGCGAGATAACTTATCTCAATATATCTGCTTTCTTGGCTGTAGTTTCCCCAAAATATACTTGTTCAACTCAACACACATGCGCAGCCTATATTGAGATAAGTTATAACACACATACTATACTGCTATAACATAGTATGCGCCAAAGCTTTAGCGTATTGTGCCTCTATCAAACTCTATATTTCGGAGAAACTACAGCCAAGAAAGCAGAAAACACATGCACAGCATATATTGGTGATCATTAATCCGTCTACTTTATCGGAGACTGCTCACTGTATCAGCAGAACAATATACTGGCATAGTAATAACTGCACTGGCTCTCCAGGAAAAGGGTGTGATCGCCGATCTAAGCTAGTACCTGGTAAAAAGACTGACGAGCAGGAGTTGGACTTACAGGGGAACCTTAGAACTACACTACTGAACATTTCGAGGATATGGCAGCCCGAACCTGCACAAAAAAGGGTTTTAAAATGATGCCACGGTGCAATGTTACCCTATCAGCATTCATGTCAGTTTTTATCTCCCAACCAAACACATTTTCATACGTTGTAGTCTGCAGGGCAGCTTGCCATCGATTAATATCCTCTCTGTGATGGTTTCACTTGATAAATCCCAAGTTGGTAGTGATAATCCAACCAATCGTAACTATAACATGGCTCAAGCCCATACTGTATACGGTTGATTACGATCTTCGAGCTGCGTGCCTTAGCAATTTATGATAAGAACATCATGATGAATCATCGTCAATGAATAATAAACGAAATGATATGATCAGGAAATTACGATATCAAGCACGAATATCCCATTCATGTCCTACGATACTGTATTGGACGCCTGCGATGCTCGAGTGCACTTCGCGCTCGACAGAAAATTATCGGGCACAATAGTGTTTTCCACCTAACCATATCCTCTGCGTAGATGATCATACACTGGGGTATAGCTCAGAACCGTCCTTGAATGCCCGGTAAGATCTTTGAGGACGATTCTTACTCTTCAAGGCCTAAACAATAAACTTACTGAACCTAAATTTTTTACTCGTAATTTACAGCAACTTACTGTACAGTGTGCAGTACAGTATTCCCTCTGCTGATGGAAGGAATTGCGGGTGTAAAACGGGCGCTATAACATATATAATATACGTATAATAACTATAAAATAAATTATATACGTATATTAATTAAGACATATTTTAGAATGTTCCATTTGTGACTTTGTTGTGTAACGATCCTGGGATCGAGAAAATTAGTGCTGGACGCACTTTGATGTGCAGACTGCAAATTGTTAGCAACTTCTTGCAATGCCCACCGTTATCAGAAGTGTAAGTTCAAGATCACCAATTAACTTTATTTATTTGATCATCATAAAATGTCTGGGGGAGAAGTTTCTTTGGGTACAAAGGAGGTTCGGGATTTGACGAGGATCGAAAGAATTGGGGCGCATTCGCATATCCGAGGTGAGCATATAAAGAGCGGTGCAACTGACCATTTTATCCACACAACTTTTCGATGATATAACAAGTAATTTAAATGTATTTATTTTGTAGGTTTGGGGTTGGATGATGCCCTGGAGCCGAGAGAGATATCTCAGGGATTAGTTGGTCAGACTGCGGCGCGTAAGGCTTGCGGAATTGTGTTTAAAATGATCCAAGAAGGTCACATTGCTGGTAGAGCAATCTTACTCGCGGGAAAGCCAGGCACAGGAAAAACTGCAATTGCAATGGGTCTGGCGCAAGCCCTCGGAGAAGATACGCCTTTTACTACCATCGCAGGCTCCGAAATATTCTCGTTAGAGATGAGCAAGACTGAGGCCCTTACTCAAGCCTTTCGCAGGTCCATCGGTGTACGCATAATGGAAGAAACTGAAATAATCGAAGGAGAGATTGTGGAGATTCAGATCGATGAACCAACTGCTAGCGGAGAGAAGACTGGACGACTGACGCTGTGCACTACGGAGATGGAGACAGTTTACGATTTGGGCACGAAAATGATCGAGGCGCTGACCAACGAGAAGGTCTCTGCTGGAGACGTTATTACCATAGATAAAGCCAGCGGCAAGATAACGAAGCTGGGCCGATCATTCACTCGCTCTCGCGATTATGATGCTATGGGGCCGCAAACGAGGTATGTACAGTGTCCGGAAGGAGAGCTGCAGAAGCGCAAGGAGGTAGTGCACACGGTTAGCCTGCATGAAATTGATGTGATCAACTCACGGCAGCAAGGCTTCCTAGCACTCTTCGCTGGAGACACTGGAGAAATAAAAGCTGAAGTGCGCGAACAGATCGACCTGAAAGTGGCGGAGTGGAGAGAGGAGGGCAAAGCCACTATCGTGCCAGGTGTGCTGTTCATCGATGAAGTCCACATGCTCGACATTGAGTGCTTTTCGTGGCTCAACAGAGCGCTCGAGTCAGACCTTGCACCGGTTCTTATCATCGCAACTAATAGAGGGTTTGCTAAGATCCGTGGCACGGACTACAAGTCTCCACACGGAATTCCGATTGACCTGCTCGATCGGTTAATGATAATCAGCACGACAGCGTACTCGGAGGCGGAGGTGCAGCGCATCCTGGAGATCCGCTGCGAAGAGGAGGACGTGGAGATGGCCAAGGAGGCACTGGACTTGCTCACCAAGATCGGCATGGAAACCTCTCTGCGCTATGCCATCCAGATGATCACCATCGCCTCGCTGTGCGCACAGAAGCGCAAGGGCTCGGAGGTGGGCATCGAGGACATCAAGCGCGTGTACAGCCTGTTTGTGGACGTTAAGCGCTCCACGCAGTTTCTCATGGAGTACCAGCGCGACTTCATGTTCAACTCGCTCGCCAACGACCGTGGAGTCGATGCCGACGACATGGAGATCGAGGATGATGACGACGACGATGATGATGATGATGACGACGATGATGATGATGACGATGAGGAAGACTAGAGGTGCGCACACAGCCTTCCCCACTAGTCTATTGGCCCAGTGCAATCTTAGTTGTCTTTGTAATGTAATCGGCTACCAAAAGCGCGTTTGAGTTGTTTTCGCATTTCCACGGAAATGTTATGATGTCACTAAAATAAGTTTTGTACACCCGAAATTAGATAGGTCGGTATGATTTAGAGGAGTTGCTGATATGTTGCATGCGAAAAAAAACACCGCACTATATTCTGTTCAGCCTCATATGCGGCTGCATATAAACAGACTCACACATACATCACTATGATAAAGGTGCTGCTTGACTCGCACTAGTTAGCAAACTACAGAGTGTATGGGTTTTTGGGTATGCAGCCAGGTACGATGTCGTCCAGTCCATCGAGAGCGCGGCGGATGTTGCCCCGCACCTCCTTCAGGCGCACGCGCTCTTCCTGCACAGAGCTGTCCTCTGAAATCATCTTGCGCAGGCGCTCAGGGTTGGAGAGCCACTCCTGCACACTGGAAAGCAGCTGCGCCTCCACACGCTCGCTGCACTTCTGGAGCAGAAGCATGTCCACAGCGGACAGCACGTCCTCGTTGATGCGCTTCTCGCAGATGCGCCAATACGCCCGCAGCGCCGCACGCGCGTCCTCCAGCTGCAGGTTTGGCCCATAGCCAATCGAGTGGTAGTGCTGCGGGGCGGGGATGCGCGTCACATGGACCAATATATATAGCGAGAAAGCACGAAAGGTAGGATATAGGTAATAGGTAATTATAGGGAAATAATTATAACTACGGGGGTCATTTCGGTAATAGTGGTATCAGATCAACATGCAGAAATCATCTACACATAGAAATATGAATATGCTAATCCAGGTGAAATTGTAACGCGCGAAGGCGGACTTACCATGTAGAATCCTCCCAAGACTTGCTGCACATGTGAGCGCAGGTCCTCCTTGGGGTCTCTGCCGGGCTGCGGGGCGGTGGCGGAGGCCATGACTTCCTTCAGCGCGTCTTCAAAGCGCGAGAAGCGGATATTGTTGATGCTGTCGATCAGGTCCTGGTCTGTGGAGGCACTCTCCGTGCAGCGCACGAACATCTCGTCGATGCGCTTGCTCATCTCCGTGTTCTGGCTGTCGCACGTCGCGTGCAGGCAGTCGATGATGGCGTCGTACAGGTTCGGCAGCTGCGAGACCATCTTCAGAGCGAGGGCATTCGCAGTGGTCGTGTAGGCATTGAACACCTGAGAAACCGTGTCTTCCACCTGCAGCCGCCAGGTCTCCAACTCATCTGCTACCGTGGCAAGAAGCAGTCGAGTATAACCAAACCCTGGCAACTCTCTTTTGCGCAACGAACACAAGCAAATAACCAAGGGTTGATATTATCGGATAGAGAGGCAGAGGAAAAGCAAACGCAAAATACAAACTGAAGAAACTCATGCAATCAAGAATGACTATTACCTGCCGCGCATATCAGAAATGCCATTGTGAAGTCTTTCCGCATACGCATCCGAGCTGAGGTCAGGCATGTTCATGTTCAGGCTGTTCTTCAGGCTAGTCAGGAGCTCATTGACGTGGTAGCGGATGCGCAGGTCGAAGTGGCTCTGCGCCAACTGGTCACGGTAGTCGCCAACCGATATCTGCCGCAGTGTCTGCGCATACCTGGACACGGTCTTGATCAGCATCTTACGCTTCTCCTGTTCATCTTGCGGGATCTCAACGCCCAGATCGCGCAGCTTGTCCTCAATCTTTGTTAGTTTATCCAAAAGATGCCATTTTAGGAAGGGAGCTCGATCCATGGCTCTGCTCACAATTATGTTGGACAGTTTCTCTGAAAGGGGCAATACACCACGGGAAGCTGGTGGGATCTTTTGCCAGATCTCGTGCGTTGCGAAATACTGTTCTTCATTTCTTATCGCTTCTTGCAGCGTAACGGTGGATTTAAGTTCAGCTTGGCTACGATTTTTCACCATCACATATCCTAACTTTAGTGGCTTGCGTATATTCTGCATTATTGCCAGCACCTCTTCTTCGCCACCCTTATCAATCAGGTCAGGTTTAGTAAGGACTCCGATCGTTCTCACTCCCATAGGGTCGTAGTTGTAAGCACGCTCGAGCACATCTATCGTAGCGATGTCTTGGTTTGCAGGAATAACTGCCAAAATAACAGTTTCAGGTTGCTTCATGAAGTTGTTCAACAGCTCGTCCACTTTAGCAATAACTGCTTTGTTTTGGCCAGCCGTCGTCGTTCGAATGATGCCTGGAAGATCAATAACTGATAGATCAGGAGTGTTGGGAGATTCAACCACAGCGTGAATGATTTCTGTTGAAAATTCTTCTGTGGTCTTCGATGTCACCAGTGCTGCAGCCTTGACTAAGAGATCTGCCAACTCCTTCTGCGAAAACACTCTTTTACTTAGAGCAGCGCGTTCAGACTCCTCAATTATTGAAGGAAGGTGAAGTTCTGCTGACCAAGGCGAATCATCTTCACATTTTGACATTGTAATTCGGGTAGGACATTTGGTGACAAGTCCAGTCCCCTTGGGAAATGGGATACCAGATATGGATTCTAATAAAGAACTTTTCCCACTACTTTGGTCACCGAAGACAGCTATTTGTGGAATTGGTAAATCTTCTTCGATGCCTAAAGTCTGCAGGCTGTCCAAAAATGCAATCCAGGGCTTTGCCTGTTTCTGAACCAACTCTCTATCCATTGCGGCTTATATCCCTTTGAATAAGGCCAAGTAAGTTTTACAACAGCAACGATAAGTGATGATAAGGTACTGCTGTTGCAGTGATATCGTACGATACGAGTGCGATATTTATTCCACTTGCAATTCAAGCAGGATCTCAGGATCATCATTTTTTGCTCTAACAGTTTTATATGTACTGTATGTGGGTATCGGGCCGATTGCAACCGGAATCGGAAAGTCTAGGGATGCTGGTCGGTCAGTCGGTCAGTCGGTCAGTCGGTCAGTCGGTCAGTCGGTTTGCAAACCGACCACCGACCATACCTGATCCCAGGATCCCTGGTCTTAAACGCCGAAACCTGGTCGGTCGTTGGTCGGTCGGTGTGACCCCCGTTTGGTCGGTTGGTCGGTCGTGCTCGAAAAAAGTTTCGACCAGCATCCCTAGTAAAGTCTTTACAATCCTGCTGCGCGGGTTAAGCACTGTGTGGTGAGGCTAGCCATATCGCCTGTACTGGAATGACCATCATACATAGGAGTATTTTGGTAGTCCTCCATCCCAGACTACTAGATAGTATCGGATCATTTACTAAATGATAAAACACCGCCTCCATCTGGAGCGGCTCCGGGATTCCCCTCTGAACACTCGATTATCCAATATCAGTAGTTTATCCGAATCCCCAGTTTAACTTCACACGCCAAACCCTGGGATCATGCTTTAATATTCCTCATGGATATTTATATTTATTAGATTGCTGGTGCTAAAAACAATTCGATGACAGAGTAAATTGAAGATGACGAGGTAACTGAGCAAGTATCCCTGAGGAGCATGTTAACAATCATCATATCACTATGAAGAGTCATACTGGCCGGGCCCGATTTTTTCGATTAGTCCGACTTGCCGGTGCGACCGCTTTGGAACTTGGCATAAAGCAGGCTGTCGGGTATCACTTCCATGTGCGCAATGCTACACACACTGGCCAGCATAATCAAGACGAATGAGACCCCGGCCCAGAGGCAGATCTAAAATCAAACAGCGCAAAATAGTGTGCAAAAAGATATAATAATAGTAATTCAAATGCTGTTATCTCGTATATGCTCAATGAAGTTTGATGAATGAGTAATCGAATGGGGTTGAAATTATTATACCTGATACTGCGATATTTGAAACTCAGTCAGTTCAGTGACAGTAGAGTTGCCGCTTTCTGTGAGTGAACGGATGTAATGAAAAGACGCTGGAGACTCATAGTGAAGCACAACGACTGGGCCTTGTTGCTCGCGGATAACGGCAGCCGCCTCGTTTGATCGGTCGCTTCGAGCCTAACACGATAAATAGGAAAAGTCTTTCATTTCATATATTATATGGTTGGTTACATATTATATTGCCCGATAAACCTACCGTGACCGTAGTTCCTCGTGCTTGTACGCCATGCTCTTTGAGCGTGAGCAGTACCTCGTCCAGAGTAGGTGCAACCGTGGACTCCGCAGAGAAGGCACTAGATCCAATTATTGTCATTAGATCTGATGGTAATACTGCAGAAATAACAAACAAACAAAACAATAATTATATTCGCAGTTTTTCAGGTTCAATATTCGGTAATGGTATAATGCTCTTACCTCCCCCTTCGACCGCAATGATAAAAGGATGGCTCGCGAGTTGCGACGAAACCTCTGCTGTTGGAAGCATAACTTGATCTATAACGCAATTAAGCATATAAATTTAAATGATACTTTTACAACTTAAAAATTGATTGTGACAAATTTGGAACAAATTATTGGCTTTAGGCAGTAACTTATATCATAGGCATCAAACTTATATAAGTTTCTCAATTTATAACAGCAACGCCGCAAAATTACCTTCTGATAGAATGGGTCGCAATCCGCTTAAACGACAGTATATGTCAGCAACTTGGAGCGCACTTGGGGCAGCCATGAAAACAGATCCTGTATTCATAATCTCAGGCGTGCCTTCACTTGCAGCATAATGTATGGAAAAAAACGCCGCAGCGAAAGAAACCACACATGCAAGAAAGAAGAAAAGCCTCAGCACAATGAAACCTTTCATTACGTCAGTGCTCTTCGCAATTAAATTAGTGACTCCAGAACACTACACTAACACTACAATCAAAAGTTATGGCGAAACTAATTACTGGAATACCAGTCAATATGCCGTCAGTGACGCTATCCCAGTATCGAATCGAATAAATTTCTCTCTGGCAGAAAAATTCAGCGGGCCGAGAATCCCAGAATCGGATTCTGGGATTTAGTTCTTCCAGCAGAGGGAGGGGACATTCGGAATTCCAGAATTCCGGAATTCCAAACTTTTTAAAAGTTTTACTGCTGGCACTCATCATTTACCCGGGTACTCGTAGAACTTAACACAGTAATTATGCTCCATACTCGAGTCAAGGGATGCTATACACAACTCCAGCAGATGTATCTATTTGAAAAGCCTAGCTGGGGTGTAATGTAACGCACCATGGAGCAAAGCATATCAGGGTCGATCAAGAAAGGGTGGGAGCTAGAGAAGAAACATATTTTTGTTCTTTCTTCATCCGGAAAGCCGATCTTTTCCAGATATGGCGACGAGCAAGATCTGGTCACCACCTTTGGCTTGCTTCAAGCTGTTATATCCATTGCGGTCGATTCTGGTGATTATATTCGCTGCATAAGAGCAGGAGATCGAAACATAGTGTATATGTTACGAGGATCGCTCTATTTTGTAAGCATATCCTCTACCAATGAACCTGAGATCGTCCTTCTGAAGCAGCTACATTTTATTTACCAGCAGATACTGCTGGTGCTTACATCAAAGGTCCACGAGGTGTTTCGCAGCAACCCATCTTCCGATATAAGGCAGCTTTTAGGTCCAGATACCACCAGATTGATGCATGCGGCCTGTGATGATGAGTTAGCACCGACATCTGTGGTATTTGAGTCGATCGATAGCGTGATAATGCCTGATAAACTACGGGATGATATTGTTGAGTATTTGAAGTTCTGTGTGGAAAAGTCCTCCGCTGCGTAAGTACCTGCAGAATTTTTATAGAGGTTTCAGCAAGAACTAGTCATATTTGCAAGTCATGCGTTGGTTTGTTTGTTTGTTTGTTTGTTTGTTTGTTTGTTTGTTTGTTTGTTCACTCACTCACTCGTATATATCTTTTGCTCCATGTTTTAAATGATTTGCTCAGACTGGGAGTGCTGCTCTGGAAAAGTAAACTGGTTGGATGCATGCCCAATTCCGAAACTCAACTTAAATTGGGCACACCAGGTAATTACCTTGTAATTATTTTACTGAGGAACAAATAAAATGGCATAAGTACAATATCTTTTCCCTTAGTTATACCAAATATATTATGAGAGTTTCCACTGCCATATACTGCCATGCTGAATGGTAAAGAATATTTCTACTTTACTGAATGGTCAATCAGATATACTGCTTCTTTCGCACTTCGTGACTCAGTCTAACTCACTGCGTACAAACGACCAGCACTGGGTGCCCATATGCATGCCAGGCTTCAACGCTAACGGATACCTGCAGGTATTTTGCGGTAACTGTGAAGAAGTAGATAAGATAGTCACTGTTGTTCCCTAGGAAATAGACAGCAGTTATGTCGCATTGTCATGTATATATATACCTGTCCTATTATATGTGAACTCATCAGTATGTAACCCCTGTAAATATTGACCCTGGCCAGGCATACATATGCAGCTTCACAGTGGCAGCGACTGCCGCACTTGACAATACTTTCGTTGGCCGGGATATTGGTGGACAGCAGCTTCAGCAGCAGGCACTGCGGGAGGCAGACTTCACTTTGATTCTGGTCGCTGGATCAGCAGACTCGGAGCTGTTCAAAGAGTTAATGCGAGGAAAGCGTTACTTGGAGAAAGTGAGCTAATTATTCCAGAGTGATAATTTGGACAGGAGACAGAAATTGGAAAGTGACCGTAGTTGCTCTTGCCTGTCTCGGTGCTTTATCTTGTCTGTGATACATATTTCGTTGTTTTTCTGTACCTCTTCTGCGCTGCTGATAGTCTCTGCAGCAGGATGCCATGGCGGCGCGGATTCTTCACGCAGTACACAACAATCAGGGCGCCATACGTAAGCTCTCACTTTTTGCCGACTGACAACGAATCGCCGAAAGCTACGATAGTTCTTTATTTGGATGTAACTTATTCCAGAAGTAATTACATTCTAAGTAGTTGTTTTTACTGGCTATCTATTATGTCGTTGTGGCTGTCAATATTTGATTGTCCCCCGTCCATTCTGCAGTTGACAGGTATCTGGAGTCCTCGCGCAGTCTGCACTTCATGTACAAGCTCCACTCAGTGGCCCGCACATCTGCCAAAGAGAGAGCCACTGAGTCACTGCCGGCGCAGAGCGTGCAGTCCACAATGCGCTTCCCGCTGGACCAGCGCTCCACGCAGCAGAGGTACGCAACAGAGTCACAGCACCTGGGGAACATACCTCACCATTAACCATACCATTCTTCTAAGCTTAGATCGTATTATTTTCTTATTCTCGATCATTAAGGTGCTTCATCTTCCAGCCAGCTGTGCTTTACTGTACTGTGCTTAGCCCTGTCCCTTTCTGACACCTCTTACCTCCCTTACTCCTTATCGTGTGTGTGCACGTGGATAATAGCATTTGGACCACTTACCAACGACTGGCAGTGTGCCTCCGACGAGGCTCCTGCTCTGTAGAAAGCACGATATTGTCCGGCACTCAGCAACAATCACTGCAACCGCAGTCCAGCAACCCCGCCTTGTCCCCTTTCAGTGGAAGCAGCAGCAGCACCAAGCGCAGTGGACTCGATAGCTCCTGTCCCTCTACTGCCCAACAGGAAGAAATTTTGCACCTGTTTACCGCCGCGAAGGCTGGGCAGCGTGCGGGTGGCCAAACCGCGGGGGGGATACAGATGCCTAGCTACAGGACGGGCAGGTTCGGCGTGTTGTCCGTCGCTCAGAACGACGAAGTGCTAGCTCATGTAGAAGAGGGAGACACTTTAGATAGTCGGGGAATTGAAACGGGTAGTTCTTTGCACGACGGAGCAGGCGGTAGTACTTCTACAGGTGTGGTGGAGTCTTCGGGCGGGGCGGGAGCTGGAGCGCAGAATGACGAAGAGGAGGCCGCGTTGCGCATTCTCTCAGAGCCGCCCTCTTCGGACCACGCCCTGGCCTATTACGTGCTGGCTTCGGGGGTGAGTGAGTTGCCCCATATTCTGACCTGTTTCAGATCTGCTGCATCTAGCCTCTAGTGAGGGTAATTTATTAATTATATATTATTATATATAATAATCGTTTTTGCTCTATCTTGTTTGCACGATTCTCCCCCACTGGGCAGCTAATCGTGGTGGCACTGGCCAGCTACGACTCGGAGCTTTTCGTCACATTTCCAGGCATGGTAAGGATTGTTTGTAATAGCAGCTAGAAGTTGTTCATCGCTTAAAATATCCCGAAAGTTCGTTTCTTAAAATATCTTGTCTGTCTTAATTCCCGTTCTATCTCGCTCTTTTTTCTCTCGCTTTTTTCTCTCTCTAAACTTTATCTGTCCCTGGTCAGATTTCTCCTCTGGATGCTTGTACTACTGCAGACACGTTGTCGCGCACACTCAAGGCAGACAGCCCCAATCTCTTCCAGACTTCATTAGGCTAACACTTAAAACTTTAAAGCTAAATTTACCTAAGTAGTCGGATAAATTCGATCATTGAAGTACCCCTCTTTGAGAAGTTCTTTTCCGGTCCAAAGTTTATATATTAGTCGACCATAATAGCGTACGTGCGTCCGTTACTGAACTTTCACAGCAGCCAGCAGAGCAAACGAAACAGCAACATCCCAGCATCGGAGTTGTTAAGCACTCATAGAGTGTAAGTAAGATATGCAATAAAATTAAAGTGCTCCCAAAGAAGTGGTTTCCCAGTGGCTTCATTCCATCTGCTTTATCTAAAATCATTTGCTCCATCTTCGATACGGAATTTATTCCAGACATGGGGTCGGTCATGTTTTTCTATTTCCCCGAAATAGTATTGTGTGACGGGTTACATCATGTTTGCCATCTACGTAATTAGGCGATGCTTTTCGCAACATTGTATTCTTTTCCCGAAAGCCATGAATAAATCAAAAGATGAGTACTGACCAGGAATACTTAAAAAAATTGCTCGAGAATGATTTAAACAATGTAACCCTGGGTAGCGACAGCGAAGACAATGACGAGCAACTGTTCGATCAGTTGTTCGGCGCGGTTGGTTTATCTAACCCCAATAATGAATCGCAAAACCACACTAGTGATATTGATATTGATTCAGAGTTGAAGCTTATTGCTGATTCTTCGTCGCATTTGGCGTATTTTGGCGAATATTTTGCCGCCGATGTCCCGACTGTTGAGCGCGGTCCTCTTCGCTCAGCTGTAGGCAACCATAATGAAGCGAGTGATAAACGACCTCCTGTCGTCGTTGATGTAGTCCATAGTCAGGATGAATGTTGTGTTACTAAATCCTCTCAAGATGCCAACTTGGACAGTGCTGAAGGAAATTCCAGCTCCCCTTCTCTAGTCTTAGAAATGGGGCCTCAGAAGCCCACCTCTCAATCGAAGCCTGCCGAGGAAATTTTATTTCGGCTATTAAACGAAGAGGAGAGGGCAATAATCAGCAGTTTGATGGAGTTAATTGTGGAATCGGTTGAGAGGTGTGCTCCAATATGCGAGGTATCACCGGATTCAGAGTGCAGTGTGACGACTAGCAGCATTCAGCAACCCGATGCGCACCAACCGCTGCCTTCTATTATTCAGGATGATGAGCAGCTTTTGCTTGAGTTAGAAGCGCAGTCTTCAGTGAGGGAACAAGATGAAGGAGCTTGTGGTGCAGATAGCTCCGTGGGAGTTGTGGCGATGGCGGAGGTTCTATCTGAGCTACTGCGGCGTGACACGGAGGCGCTCAAGGCCTCACGGCAGGCAGTTGCACAGAGTCAGGACTTGCTGGCATGGGAGGAGACCAACGCCATGAAGGAGGCGCTAGAGCAGGATCGCTTGGAGCGACAGCAGCGGCGTGCCAAGAGGGAGCAGCAGAGGCTGGCAGCTGCTCGCGATCACGCTGCGGTAAGATATCTCTATGTAATATTGTAAGAAAGATGCGCTGTTGTCCGAAGTGGATGCAATATGATAAAATAAGTTTCAAAACCCCTGCTTTCATGACTTTTTGTAGGAGTTACCTGGTTGCTAATGAACTAAACATTTTCTGATCTTATAATTTAAAGCGTGAATCTGAAACGAGGTCTTATAAGTGTACCTTCACTTGTTCTTTCATGCTATGGCAGACGGCCATTCAGTGCTTGTATCGCACTATGATGGCACGGGTACAGTCTTCTCGCCTGCGTGAAGTCCAGCAACAGCGCCGTGCAGCAGAGGAGCAGGCCCGTATGGAAGAACAGCAACGTCGTGCTGCCGCGCAAGAAGAAGTGGAGAGGCGCCTAATGGCACAAGAGCACGCGTTCAGTTGCTCCTCTGAGCGGGCGCTGCGGGAGGCGGTGGAGAGACGGCGCGCGGCAGAGGCTGCGCTGCTGGCAGAGGAGGATGCCTTGGCCAAGGGTTTGCGAGCACAGCTTATTGCTGCAGAGGAGGCGCGGCGGCGTGAATTGGAGCTGCTGGCGCACAAGCAGCAGCTGATGGCGCAAGAGGATGAGGACTATGGCCTCGAGCTCGAGGATGAAAGCGAGGGAGAAGACGAAGAAGAGGGCGAGGGTGAGGGTGACTTAAACAGCGAAGAGTTGGGGGCATTCACGGGTAAAGCCCCCGGCGACGAAATCCATTCAATGATCATGGGTGCAGCATCGCCTTCTATTGTTGGCACTTCAGGGTCAGGGCAGCAGTCTGCGGCAATTGATACTAGTCTGGACAATAGTGGGAGCAGCAGCATTTCGGGTGCGAATAGTAGTAGCGAGGGCAGGTGGGTACGTGGCCAGCTGCCGGTCGGATCCTCTCGAAGCGGGGTGGGCCCATCCCACCCCAGCAGCGCCCAAGCAACCAATCGGAAGACTCAGTGGGGAGGCAGCATCACCATGTCTAACTGCACTGGGCAGGGGGGACTGCCAGCGCTTCGCACTGACCCTCAACTTATTGCTGCCGCTACTCCTGCTTCTCCTGCTGCAGGTGAGACTGCAACTTCTGCCCGGGCCACATCTGACGGAGAGCCAATCTCTATTGCTTCCTATATGCAAAGCGATTCGTATCAACGCGCTCTCCACAGTGGTTGGCAAGAGCTGGCAGCCAGAGCCCACTCCTCCCCCACTCCCATCACATACGATGTTGCTCCAGACCAGGCTGTGCTAGATTGCTTTTTAGAGTACTCTAGCAACAGCAGTAATAGTACTTCTGATCACAATAGCAGCAGTAGTAACAGTAGTAGTAATAGCAGTAGCAGCAGCTGCCACCATGAACCGCCCCTGGTCCAGGCCATGCGCTGCTGGGTGCGGTGGCGGACTGACCATTGCGCTCAAGTTGCCGACGTTGCTCCATCCACCGAACTGCGCCAATCTTCGACAGCCAAACTGCTCAAGACAACAGGCGATGCCTCCAGGGATAGTGCTGGCGAGGAAGTGGGTAGAGAGGGAGGTGTCATGCCCGACGAGGTGGATGTGTCTCCGCAAGAGAGCGGCTGCACAGGATACACAGGCCCCGTGGACTTGACTGCTGACCCCGTAGGTGTTCATGAGCTGGACTTTTGCGTCGAAGACCTGACAGATGTGCGTTTCTTGGCGCGCTTCAGGCACCTGCGCAAGCTCCTGCTGAACGTCAACAAGCTGTCCAGCTTGCGTGGCATCGAGTCTCTGGAGGAGCTGCAGGTGCTGAGTGCGAAGGACAACAACCTGGGCGAGATCGCTGCGGTGAGGCGGCTGCAGGGGCTTCGTCACCTGCTTCTGGACTGTAACCGCGTGGCCGACTGCTCCGCACTGGATGGGCTACAGGACCTGCGCGTATTGTCGGTCTGTTCTAACTACCTCGTGGAGGTGCCGGCCATCTGCTGTCCGCGGCTGCAGGTGCGCTACTTTACCCTATGATATGCAAGGTGCTCGTATTTACCCTATGATATGCAAGGTGCTCGTATTTACCC
>CAXIWF010000256.1:0-26143 GCA_964036045.1 Eutreptiella sp. 'Long Island Sound 2002' | reverse complement strand
CCTGAGCTGTTGAGCGGGTTGGCTGCTGAGTGTGGGCGGAAGGGCGACGCATCGGGAGAACGGTGCACGTTGAGGGTGCTGCCCATGAGGCTCGAAGGAGAACGGAATCCCATGCGCTCCGGCCTGGTGGCGGGGCTCAGGTACTGCAGAGGAGGGCCAGGCCGCTGTCGCCCTACGTGGTTGGTGGAGATTCTGGGTGGTGAGGAAGACTGAGGACCCTGCGGATGAGTGTATGGGGATTTTAAAAAGGTGCACAAAAAAGGGGTCAAGGGGTTGTGTGTACATTGTGGGAGAGCAAAGAGCGTGATGACTAAGCAGGGTCGATTTGCTATGATACATGACTAATAGAAAAAGCAAAGTACAAATCTGACCTGATACATCCGGTTCTCCCTCGGTTTCGCCATTTTCTCAATGCGATTTTGACGGTCATCATGCAACGAAAACGTGTTCCCCATGAGAGTGAAGCTCGCATTACGCGCGGCCTCTGGAGCACGGTCTAATTTAGAGGCCCGACTGAGATCGCCTAGAGACTCACTGTTCGCAACACGCTGCATATATTGTCGCTCCTCCTCATCCTTTTTGATCTCACGATACTTAGCCTCCACGAATTTTTTCAGGCTGGCCTCGTATGCCGTTCCCCGCGACTTAGCCAACAGTTTCGTAAGTTCTCGTTTGTAGTTTAAGGAGTCTACCTCACCTTGACGGGAAGCCGATGACCCACGGGGGCTAAAGGAAGCCCGGCTGCCCACATGGCTCACACTATTTTCTCTACTGCGCGAGAAGGAAGTCTCAAAAGCTGGTGCAATTCCTTTGGTGCCACTGAATTGTGTTTTTGAGTAGGTCCCTCCTGTTTCTGCTGTTCCTGCTCCGTCCCCCATATCAAGTGTAGCCTTTTCGACACCTATTGGCATGCCCTCTTTATCGAGAGTTGAATTAAGATCGCTCAAAGACAGAGATATCCGCTTCCCGGACGAAACGACCGGGGGAACAACTGGTGAAAAGTATCCTGGAGTTGGAGTGAACATAATAGATAATGGACTCGTTTCGATGATCAGGTTCAACAGATCAATTATCTACAAAGCCAGCAATGGTTTTCAATCCTAATGCAGGAAAATATGCTGGGTCAAAGTTGCACTTTTTGTGAATATTATGGAGCCAGATAGACCCATGCAGAACAACTCTGGATATCGAAATCTATTTAGCTCCAAATGTCGACTGGATATCAGCCGGTGTGTACTTCTCCTTTGCGCTTGCCTTGGCAACCTTGTTTTTCCGGTAACTACCTGTCTTCTAGAACAAGTTTTGTTTAAGCCTAAAAAAAATTCTCAATATTTCGAGTTCTCGAAATTACAAGTAGTTTAATTTACTAATAAAATTTCTCCTGAGCAGTGGTAAACTTGAACCCTCTGGGAATCATCCCAGCAGAGAGTGTGAGAATACGTTAAAATATTCTTTTATCCCACTTGATAAATAACTAATATACTATAAAATACGTAAAATTGGACAGACTTTAAAGTTACCGTTACGGCTGCAGGAAAGATACTGAGCCTGCTGCTGGGAAACTGGGAAACTGGGAAACTGGGAAACTGGGAAACTGGGAAACTGGGAAACTGGGAAACTTTAGCCTTAAAAGCAGCAGTTTCATCGAGACTACCATAACGGACGGCGGTTAGATGAGATGCTCAGAATCTACAGTAGGTTTACTGTATCCCAGTATCCTCTGCTGGTAAGTTATCGTAGTCGAACCAGTTTTTGAAGTCCTGGGAGTTAAACCAGATGTGTATGCTACTTGTGGTGATTTTCTCGACTGAATTATACAATCAGCGAGTGGGAAACGATAGTAATAAAGCTCAGGACTTCCCTGAACAGGAGAGCAGCACTTTGCTGTCATGACTTTGATCTCTGCCCTACGTAAAATTCCAGAATTGTGATGCCGTGTTGTTCCATAAGCTACATTCGAGCATTGTGCCTGTTCACATTGCTGATATTTACATTTGCTAACATCGAGTGGGTATCAATAAATTCTATACCTGACAATACTGTTCATTATTTATCGCTGTCGTTCTCCAGCATCGACAACCTTGTTGTTGTTGGGCAAAGTGTCAATAGTGGGGTTGTTGCCCGATCAACTGACAGAGGTCTCAGCTGGGCAGCCTCTACGTACTCCGAGGGCACTTTTGGTCCCTTGCTCGACGTTACATCTAAAACAATATATGGCACCCTTTACTACCTAACCGTCAGTGAATATGGTGAAGTGTATGTATCAACAGATGAAGGAGCAAGTTTCAGCTTTGCGGGTTTGGCTTCTGGCGCCACTTCACTATCGATTGGTGACAGCGGCATGGCTTTCGCAGCTGGGGGGTCATCCAATGAGGTTTATTCTGCCTCAAATTCTACAGGTTATGAAACATGGACTGACATATCTCCGACTGGTGTTACGCCATCCGGGAGATTCTACGATGTTAGTACACTGAACGGAGTTGATGTCATCGTGGTCGGCCAACACGGCCATGTATACTACTCCGATAATAGCGGTGCAAGTTGGACTGCTGGAACCAGTGGAACATCCCAAATAGTATACTGCGTAGATCATGGCAGCAGTAACTTAGTTGCCATGGCAGCAGGAGGGGCTAGTTATGTAGCTAAAACAGTAGATGGCGGGGCCACCTGGAGCTCAATAAGCGTATACTCGTCAGGAACAGTCACCACTAGATTTCATGCTATTTACATGCACACAGATTTACTTGCGTATGTAGCTGGGGATAATGGGGAAATATATAGCACAGATGATGGTGGGGTGTCGTGGTCGTTGGAAGCGTCGACTGGCTTCGAGCTGTTCGCCATCGAGCAGCTGACCGCAGATGTAGGTGCTGCAACCGTAACGGGCAGAGTATTAGTAATTGTGCAAGGTATGTAGGAACATACCGGCTAATGCTAGTCATAACTTTGTTACCCTAACCTCGTATGTACATATATTACCACGCACTCTGCAGTACCTCGTATGTACATATATTACCACGCGATCTGCAATACTACTTGACTATTATGCTACTAATATTAACCTTGTCCCCTTGTACCTGTGCATCTCATCATGATATGCTACTCTGCCCACAGCCCCAACAAGCCAACCATCATCGCAGCCCAGCGCAGTCCCAAGTATGATCCCAAGCGGACAACCATCGATACAGCCTACACTGCAGCCATTTGCAGTTCCCACTGCACTGCCCTCCGGACAGCCAACTACTCTGCCCAGTGCTGTACCGAGCAGCCAGCCATCATGCCAGCCATCATCGTATCCATCTGTGCAGCCTACAGTAACACCCAGCACGCAGCCCTCGGGTAAACCTTCGGTACAGCCCACTAGTATGCCCACTTCCCCCACTGGGCAGCCATCTGCGCAGCCTTCTAGCTCTCCCTCAACTGCCCCATCTGCACAGCCTTTATCACATCCCACTGCAATTCCCTCAGGTCAACCATCAGCTTTGCCGACTTCACAGCCGTCCTCGCAGCCTTCATCATTGCCCTCTTCAGCGCCATTAAGTCGGCCAAGCTCGCAGCCCAGCGCACAGCCAACTCGTCTACCTACGACGGAAACGCCTCGTCCTACTAAGCTGCCAACTTCACAACCGCTGGCCAATCCGACATCCATTCCGAGCACACAGCCATCAAGGCAGCCATCAAATCAACCATCTGCTGAGCCATCTGTGTTACCCACCGGGCAGCCCAGTACCCAGCCTAGCTCTTTGCCATCTGCTGCGCCATCTGTACAGCCTAGTGTGCAGCCAAGTATCTCCCCGACTACGCAGCCTTCAGGTCAACCCTCTGCGGTGCCTTCGACTGTGCCGTCGTCCACACCCTCCAGTTGTCCCACGGGGCAGCCTAGCAGGCAACCCACATCTCAACCATCATCTGTGCCTTCATCACATCCGTCAGGGCAGCCTTCCTTGCTCCCTTCAACGGCTCCAACCACGCAACCGTCGATGCAACCGTCATCTCAGCCTTCTGCTGGCCCCACAACTCAGCCTTCTAGTCTGCCTACACAGCCAACGAGCCAGCCGTCTAGCCAACCCACCGTTCTGCCATCGTCAGTACCATCAGGGCAGCCTTCTTCTCTGCCATCATTGCGGCCATCTTCGCAGCCGTCGGGTCAGCCTTCCAGTCAGCCTGTTGCAGTTCCTACAACACAGCCGTCCGGGCAACCATCTGTAGACCCTTCAGCCCCTCCATCGATGCAACCATCGTCATTTCCATCTGCGCAGCCAAGCATACAACCAAGTGCATCTCCCACTGGTAGCCCTACCAGCTGTCCATCAATGCAGCCAACATGCCAGCCGTCGGCGCAGCCTTCGGGTCGCCCTAGCAGTACTCCCTCGGGTCAACCATCCGCACCACCGAGCTCGCATCCATCTTCGCAGCCATCCTCACAACCGTCCATCATACCCACTGCTGTTCCATCTGCTCAGCCTTCGTCGCAACCTAGTGCACAGCCGACAGGTAATCCTACACAGACTCCGAACTCATCGCCATCAAGCCAGCCTTCTGCTGCTCCTTCGAGTTTGCCATCGGCTCAGCCATCTGGACAACCTTCACCAGTACCAACATGCGTACCCTCTACCCAACCTTCAATGCAACCCAGCTCGCAGCCGACAACGCAACCAAGTGGGCAGCCCAATGCTTTGCCTACCTCTCTGCCATCATCACAGCCATCCTCTCAGCCCAGTTCCCAGCCATCTTCGCAGCCTTCGACTGCACCTACAGGCACGCCTTCTGGGAAGCCTTCTTCACAACCTAGCTCGCAGCCGACAACGCAACCAAGTGGGCAGCCCAATGCTTTGCCTACCTCTCTGCCATCATCACAGCCATCCTCTCAGCCCAGTTCCCAGCCATCTTCCCAACCAACCTCCAGTTCAACTGGTTCGCCGACTGGGTTCCCGACTTCCCTACCATCGTCACAGCCGTCTATACAGCCATCACTACAGCCTTCAGCACAGCCATCTGCTCAACCCTCTTTTGCTCCGTCTGTGTCTCCAACAGTGCAGCCGTCGGGACAGCCAAGCGCCTTTCCAACTCAAGTGCCTTCGTCGCAGCCATCATCACAACCTTCTTCGCAGCCCTTGGCACTGCCATCTGCCCAACCATCAGTCCAGCCGATCGCCCTGCCTTCTGCGCTCCCATCCATGCAACCTTCGACGCAGCCTTCCTCGCAGCCATCTGTGTTCCCATCTGCTGTACCATCTGCACAGCCGTCGAACAAGCCGACTAAAAGTCCATCCAGTCAGCCATCTGCTCAACCGTCGGTGCAGCCTGTTTCATCCCCTTCCGTGCAACCTTCTTCGGCTCCTTCGTCCTTTCCGTCTATACAGCCGACCGCCGAGCCGACTGCAAAGCCAAGCTCTCAACCATTTGCATCTCCCTCTGTTGTTCCATCTTCCCAACCATCGATGCAACCATCATCTCAGCCGTCTAATCTTCCTAGTTCGCTGCCATCTGCCCGGCCGACAACTGTTCCTACAAGTCAGCCGTCAGGACAGCCTTCTATGCAGCCCTCCCATCAGCCATCAAGCCAGCCTTCAGATCAGCCCTCCAGTGTGCCCACAAGCTCAGAACCATCTGCTCAACCTACTGAACAGCCCGCTTGCCAACCCTCTGCACTCCCTTCTGCACAGCCGAGCGAGCAGCCGGTAGGTGTGCCGACGAACCAGCCCTCAACGCAACCGTCTAGCCAACCAAGTCAACAGCCAGTAGGATCACCATCATCTGTACCTTCTACCCATCCTTCTGGGCAACCGTCGTATCAACCAGTTGCATTCCCCAGCACTGATCCATCCGCACAGCCCTCGATGGAGCCTTCCTCGCAGCCATCTGTTGACCCATCTGCTGTGCCATCGACACAGCCTACAACCCAGTCGACTGCAAGGCCTAGCTGTCAGCCGTCCGCTCAACCTACAGTGCAACCTGCCGAGAGCCCATCCGGGCAACCTACGGCGCAGCCAACTTCTAATCCATCTATGCAACCAACTTCTAATCCGTCAAGCCAGCTAACTTCACAGCCAACCGGGCAACCATCTGCACAGCCTTCATGCCAGCCCACATGCCACCCTTCTGCCCAGCCATCAGGCCAACCTTTTGCGCATCCCACCGCACAGCCAAGTTCTCAACCATCTTTCAACCCTACAACGAATACATCTGCCCCCACATTTCAACCCAGCAGTACTCCATCCATGCAACCGACTGATAAACCAACAATGCAACCATCCATGCAGCCTTTTTCACCTCCGACTGGCCAGCCATCTTGCCAGCCAACAAGTGAGCCTACTCAGCCCACTGGGCAGCCTTCTTCTATGCCGACATCCCCAACGTCACAGCCGTCGGCGCAACCAACTGGAAAACCTATTGGTCAGCCAACAAGTCAGCCTACTGAACAACCATCTACACAACCAACTACACAACCAACTGGAAAACCTACTGGTCAGCCCACAATGCAGCCTTCGGTTACTCCTTCTACTCAGCCATCGGTTCAACCATCAAATCAACCAAGTTCGGTTCCATCAAATCGACCGAGTGGACAGCCATCTGAGCAGCCATCTACACTGCCAAGTTCACAGCCATCCATTCAACCTAGCGCTCAGCCTTCCTCACTGCCGACAGGAAAGCCTTCAAGCCAACCATCAAATCAACCATCGACGCAACCGACGACCCAGCCGTCTTCTCAACCTAGTTCTCAGCCTTCCTCTATGCCATCCACTCTACCCACATCCCAGCCTTCCTCTCAGCCAAGTCATCAGCCGTCAATTCTCCCTTCGACACAACCATCCGCGCAACCAAGCCGACAGCCCTCATCACAGCCTTCCCGATTCCCTTCCATGCAGCCGACTGCCCAACCTTCTAACCAACCAACATTCATCCCAACAACCCAGCCCTCTATCCAGCCGAGCTCACAGCCATTTGGTTGGCCGTCGTCTGCACCCTCTGAACAGCCGACAACAATGCCATCAATGCAGCCAACAACTCAACCATCGATACAGCCAACTTCCCAGCCTTCTAACCAACCCACAGCCATCCCAACAATCCAGCCAACCAGTCAGCCCACATCACAACCATCTAATCATCCATCATCTGCACCATCTGGACAGCCGACAACAATGCCATCGATGCAGCCAACGACTCAACCATCGATACAGCCAACTGCTCAGCCTTCTAACCAACCCAGTTCATCTCCATCAGTACAGCCCTCAAATCAACCCAGCCGTCAGCCAACCACTCTTCCAACATTCAGTCCATCTTGTCAACCAACTACTCAACCCTCTAGTCAGCCCTTCAGCTACCCCTCGGTACAACCAACAGCTCAGCCTTCGATTCAGCCATCTCAACGCCCATCTATGCAGCCATCTAGCCAGCCCACACTGCAGCCATTCACCTCACCTTCGTCTGTTCCGTCAGCCCAGCCATCGATGAGACCTACTCGGCAACCCAGTTCCCAGCCCTCTACACAGCCAAGCTTGCAACCAACTGATCAGCCTTCATCATCCCCCTCAGCATGCCCCACCATACAGCCCTCATCGCAGCCGTCAATGTCGCCCACAAGTGCTCCAACTACGCAGCCATCGTCACAGCCTTCTTCGCTGCCGTCTGCTCAGCCGTCTGAACAGCCCGTTTCTGCACCATCCTCTGCACCATCTGTGCGCCCAAGTTGTCAGCCGACATTCCAGCCATCGCAGCAGCCAGCAGCCGCGCCCACTTCGGCACCTTCTTCACAACCGTCTCCACAACCATCCACACAACCTAGTTGTTGTCCAACCTCTCAGCCTAGCGACCAACCTTCGAGCACACCCACAGCCACTCCGTCCGCTCAGCCATCTGCACAGCCAACTTTACAGCCATTCTCTGCACCGACGTCTGTCCCTTCGATGCAGCCGAGTGGGCAACCAAGTGCGCAACCATCTCATGTGCCATCCACTGCGCCATCTGCGCAGCCATCAGACACTCCAACCTCGGCTCCTTCGGTGCAACCCTCGGTTCAACCAACTACTCAGCCATCTTCAGCGCCAAGCGCAATGCCCTCGATGCAGCCGTCGATACAGCCATCAGCACAACCATCTGCGCAGCCTAACTCCCATCCTACGAGTGAGCCTACATGTCAGCCCTCTTCTTCGCCAACGACACAACCTTCTATTCAACCCTCAAAGCAGCCCACCAGTACCCCAACCGGTGCCCCTTCGTCCCAACCCGTTTCTTCTCCCTCTGCTTCTCCGTCGGCGCAACCTTCTGGTCAGCCTAGTGGTCAGCCCACGTCAGTTCCCACCACGAATACCCCCACTGCTCAACCAACAGTGGCACCCTCGATGCAGCCGTCATCTCAACCATCATCAATTCCGAGCGTTCAACCTACCGGACAACCTTCTGGACAGCCTGCTGCAGCACCTTCATCCCAACCGAGTAGCCAGCCAACCAGCTTGCCCACAGGTTATGTTGAGCTCAGCCAATGGCACGCCATCCAAGCCGGCAAGAGCACCGATGTTCACTTCGGAGCAGCGTGGGGATCAGATACTGATGTAGTCATGGCCGGTAGAGGTAAGTCTTGAATCGGATTTTGTGAATGCTGTCATAGTTATCTTCAATGATAAACTGTCCCGAATTTTTTTCTGTTTATTTATAAAGGTAACAGTATCAAGATCTTTTGTCTATGATAGAAATTCATACATAGAACATAACCACTCATTGTCACTTTTATGCTTTGATATCATATCGCAGAGTTTTTCGATGGTGTGATCACATATTCTAGTGATCGTGGGGTGAGTTGGTCTAGACAGGTGTTTGAAGGCATTCCTTTGTCCGACATCGCTTTCGCTTATCCGTACTATCTAGCAACGGGGACTGGTGGAGATGTATATCGATCCACGAATGGTTATATGTGGACGGCTGCTGCCACAGTACCGTCCACAATTGTCTATGGAGTTGGTATTGGCTCTAACATGCGCGCATATGCTGTAGGACGACCAGGCCAGGTGTTCACGGCAACGGATGCTGATTTGTATGCAAATTGGGTGGATGTTTCCCCGAGTGGTTTGAGTGTTCAGCTGTTTGATGTAGACTCATTTGATGGAATTAATGCTATCATTGTTGGCGCAAACGGAAATATTTACCACACTCAAGATAGCGGATCTTCGTGGACACAAGGAGTGAGTGGTACAACTTTGGCAATATATGCAGTTTCGATGGCCAGTAACGAGGTAGCCATGGTGTTGGGAGCTAATAGTTTCGTAGCACGGACTAGGGATGGTGGGGCCACTTGGACATCGTTACATGTCTTTGCCGACGGTACGTATTCTTCATCAAGGCCGCCACACACCGTGCAGATGCTCTCTCCGACTATCGCTTATGTGGCTGGGCTTAACGGAGAGCTGAGGTTGACGGTGAACGGTGGCCACAGCTGGACATTGGAGACAACCCAAGAGTCAAGCCCAGCCAAGGCCTTTTACTCGCTCAGCATCTACACCTCGCACGTTGGCATCGCCGGGGACGAATTTGGCAAGGCGTACATGCTGACTCCCGCCCCGACGGCCGTTCCCACCAGCCAACCTTCCTCCGAGCCGTCTATGCAGCCTTCGGGGCAGCCGTCCACCCAGCCTACTTTGCAACCGTTTGCTCATCCCTCTGCGGCTCCTTCTGGGCAACCTACTATTCAGCCTAGTAGTTTTCCCTCCAGTCAGCCAACGCAACAGCCTTCTTCCCAACCAACACAGCAGCCTTCAATTCAGCCTACGAACCTGCCCTCTGCGCAACCATCTGCGCAGCCATCCGTTCAACCGTTTGCTTATCCAACGGCCGGGCCAACTAGCCAACCCTCATCGTGCCCCACAGTGCAGCCATCTGCACAGCCAACATCTGCTCCATCCACCCAGCCATCATGCCAACCTAGTGCGCAGCCATCGCTTCAGCCGGTCGCTTTTTCCCACTGCAGCTCCATCGCCCAGCCATCTTCTGTACCCAGCTGTCAGCCATCCTCGCAACCTTCGAAGCAGCCCTCATCGTCTCCATCTACTCAGCCTAGTGCTCAACCGTCTTCGCAGCCATCTGAGCAGCCAACTGGACAGCCAACATCTACCCCCACGATTTCTCCAACTTTCATTCCTAATCCCGAGCCCACTGCTCAGCCTTCTTCTCAGCCTTCCGTAATGCCCTCCAGTCAGCCATCCGCGCAGCCTACCATTCAGCCGTCAGGGCAGCCATCGACTCAACCGTCAATGCAACCTACTACCTTCCCAACATGCGTCCCAAGTGCACAGCCCTCAGCATCGCCGACCATGCAACCATCGAGCCAGCCTACTTCGAACCCGAGCTTTCAGCCATCTTCGCAACCGACAGCTCAGCCTAGTGGCCAACCGACTAATCGTCCCTCGACGGCTCCCTCTTCACAACCATCAGTGCAGCCATCTTCACAGCCATCTTCCCAGCCTACATGTACACCGAGTAGCCAGCCATCTGCACAGCCATCTGCACAGCCAACCATGGTGCCATCTATGCAACCAAGTGCGCAGCCCTCTGCGATGCCGTCCAGCCAGCCATCTGTCCAACCTTCTCTACAACCTTCCCAGCAACCTTCTTCTCAGCCCTCTGCGCAGCCCACCAGTTCGCCCACTGTCAACCCATCGCAACAACCCTCCAGTCTGCCCACGTTTCAACCTTCAAGCCAGCCTTCCGGTCAGCCTTCTATGCTGCCTTCTAGCCAACCCACAGCACAGCCCACAACACAGCCTACAGTGCAGCCATCTAGCCAACCTTCTGTTACGCCTACTTGCCAGCCTAGTGGGCAGCCAACTACCAGACCTTCCAATCAGCCAAGCTGTCAGCCATCCGGCATACCCACAGGGATCCCCTCGGCTCAACCTTCCTTCCAGCCCAGTGCGCAGCCATCAACCCAACCATCTTTGCAGCCGACCGTTCAACCGACCATGACACCTTCCGGGCAACCATCCCTGCAGCCCTCTGTCCAGCCTACAGGTGCACCATCTGCCCAGCCAACGATGCAGCCAACAGAGCAGCCAAGCATGTGCCCGACAGTGCAACCGACATCAACTCCTTCCTCGCAGCCCAGCCAGCAGCCTTCCCAACAGCCCTCCCACCAGCCCACCTGCTCACCCACCTGTCAGCCTACGAAGCAACCTTCATCACAGCCGTCTGGACAACCATCGGTCCAACCTTCAGTGCAGCCCAGTAGCTACCCATCATCCCAGCCAAGTGGTTTACCATCCGGCCAACCAAGTCCACAACCAACCACCCAACCAACCACTCAGCCTTCTTGTCAACCTAGTGTGCAACCAACAACTCTTCCATCTTCACAGCCATCCTCACAGCCGAGTCTACAACCCAGTTCGCAGCCATCGACGCAGCCTTCCTCCAAACCTAGTGCGCAACCAACCAATCAGCCTTCTAGTCAACCTTCTTCTCTTCCTACTACTCAGCCAAGTGGACAGCCGTCATCGAGCCCAACGGCACAGCCTACTAGCCAGCCTAGTATGCAGCCTAGTTCTCAGCCAACCTCACAACCTAGTGCACAGCCCAGTTACCAACCCTCCGAATCGCCTACTCGACAGCCATCATCCCAGCCCTCGTCAAGACCTTCCCTTCAGCCCTCTTCCCAACCAACCACACAGCCAACACAGCAGCCTTCATCGGTTCCAAGCTGTCAACCTTCTTCACAACCGACTATTCAGCCCAGTTCGCAGCCTACGGTGCAGCCTTCGTCTAGTCCTTCTTCCCAGCCATCGGCACAGCCAACAAGTCAACCCTCTTCGTTACCATCATCGCAACCTACTTCTCAGCCAACGTCACAGCCATCGTCACAGCCAACTTCTAATCCTACGGCGCAGCCGACATCGCAGCCTACACAACAACCCTCTTCCACTCCATCTAGCCAGCCTTCAATGCAGCCATCGGCTCAGCCAACAAGGCAACCTTCCAGAAATCCAACTGGCCAACCTTCTTCACAACCAAGTGTTCAGCCTTCTCTACAACCATCTCAACAACCAACTAGGCAGCCATCGGCGAACCCAACAATGCAGCCCTCATCACAGCCATCAACTCAACCAAGTGCTCAACCCACTAATCTACCCTCTATGCAGCCTTCTGGGCAGCCATCTATTCAACCCACAGCACAGCCTACGGGCCAGCCAACACTTACTCCAAGTAGTCAACCCAGTTCCCAACCAACTTCACAGCCTACATCCCAACCATCTAATCAGCCATCTAGTCAGCCAAGCGCTGGACCGTCAATGCAACCTACCTTGCAGCCTTCACTTCAGCCCAGCTCCCAACCCACTACTCAGCCATCGCTGCAACCAACCGGTCAGCCGTCTGCGGGCCCCTCCACGCAACCTTCTAGCCAGCCGTCAACGAAACCGTCACTTCAGCCCAGCAGTCAGCCGACCACAACCCCGTCATCTCAGCCGTCCATGCAACCCACCAGCCAGCCCTCCTCTGCTCCATCCTGCCAGCCGACCACACAACCCAGTTCGCAGCCTACTCTTCAGCCGTCCAGTCAGCCGAGTCAGCAGCCGAGTCAGCAGCCGAGCTCAATACCATCTTCCCAACCTACTGCTCAGCCTACTTGTCAGCCCTCGAGTGCGCCATCCGTGCAACCAAGTACTCAGCCCAGCGCACAGCCATCTTGCGCACCTTCCCGGCAACCAACCAGTCAGCCGACTGCACAACCATCTTCCCAACCGACATCTCAACCTTCAAATATGCCATCTGCACAACCCTCGGCACAGCCGAGCCAGCAGCCATCGAGTCAACCGACTACCCAACCAACTATGCAGCCTTCCTTCCAACCATCACAGCAGCCATCGGTACATCCTTCAGCGCAGCCAAGTTCACAACCATCAATTCAGCCATCAACGCAGCCATCAATCCAACCCTCAGTTCAACCAAGTCGACAACCTTCCGGGCAACCTACCAGCAACCCGAGCACTCAACCATCAACTCAGCCTTCTATGCAGCCCTCTGTTCAGCCTAGTGGCGCACCAACATGTCAACCTTCTTCACAGCCCTCAGACCAGCCATCTTTTCAACCTTCAGCCCAACCATCGGCACAGCCATCTTCTCAGCCCACTCAGCAGCCAAGTTGCCAGCCTACTATGCAGCCAACATGTCAACCTTCAACACAACCATCCGCAAGGCCAACACACCAGCCGTCTTCCCAGCCGTCGGGACAGCCTTCCGGACAGCCGTCGGTTCAACCTACCAGGCAGCCCTCTTGCCAGCCAAGCCGCCAACCAAGTAGTCAGCCAAGTAGTCAGCCTTCGGATCAGCCTTCCATTCAGCCCACAGCGCAACCATCCACGCAACCTTCAACTCAACCTTCCATGCAGCCTTCTGCACAACCTTCACACCAACCTACGCAACAGCCTTCAGCGCAGCCGACTTCTTGTCCGACCTCACAACCTTCTGCTCAACCATCGTTACAGCCATCTTCTCAACCGACTGCCCACCCGACAAGCCAACCTTCCTCACAGCCATCCGCTCAACCTTCTGCTCAACCTTCTGCGCAGCCGTCTACGCAACCATCTGTTCAGCCTTCAAAACAGCCCACTATTCAGCCTTCAAGTCAACCCTCGATTCAACCATCTTCCCAGCCATCTTCACAGCCTTCAGCACAACCATCTGTGCAGCCAACTACCCAGCCTACTTCCCAGCCAACTACTCAACCGTCTGCTCAACCAACTGCTCAGCCTTCTTCCATGCCTTCCATGCAGCCATCTATTCAACCTTCTATGCAGCCATCATCTCAACCATCATCTCAACCTTCTATCCAACCTTCATCGCAACCGTCTACTCAACCATCGGCACAGCCATCCGTACAACCGACAGGACAACCGTCATCATTTCCATCCAATCAACCTTCAACTCAACCATCATTACAGCCTTCGGTACAGCCGTCTGGTCAGCCATCTGCTCAGCCTACTCTCCAACCATCGTCGCAGCCATCAGCACAGCCATCAACGCAGCCTTCAGCGCAACCAACTGCCACGCCCAGTCAGCAACCTACTTTACAACCGTCTGCTCAGCCTTCCTCTCAACCAACAATGCAGCCAACAGCACAACCGACATTACAACCGACGTGCCAACCTTCCTCTCAGCCTTCTTCCCAGCCCTCGGCACAACCTTCATCGCGACCTACGAGGCAGCCCACCACGCAGCCAACTACTCAACCAACTTCTCAACCGTCGATACAACCAACCATGCAACCTTCCGCACAACCATCGTTGCAGCCCACATGCCAGCCATCGTCACAACCATCATCCCAGCCATCTATTCAACCATCAACACAGCCTTCTGGTCAGCCGACGGTTGTACCATCTTCACAGCCAACTGTTCAGCCAACTTCACAACCATCATCACATCCATCTGGCCAGCCATCTTCGCAACCCAGTGTCCAGCCGTCATCTCAACCATCCAATCAACCATCAACACAACCTTCATTGCAGCCTTCCGCACAGCCGTCTACCCAGCCAACTTGTCAACCATCATCACAACCTACTGCTCAGCCTAGTGCACAGCCATCTGGCCAGCCATCTCAGCAGCCTTCAACGCAGCCAACAGTTCAGCCAAGTTGCCAACCAACTTCACAGCCATCCGCACAACCTTCAAGTCAGCCGTCTACACAGCCGACCGCTTGCCCCAGCACCCAACCGTCGGCGCAACCTACTAGCCAGCCTACATCACAGCCTTCTTCGCAGCCGTCACAACAGCCATCCTCTTCTCCGACAACGCAGCCAAGTTGCCAGCCGTCGCAGCAGCCATCGCAACAACCCAGTTCTTGCCCGACTATCCAACCCACCTCTCAGCCCTCTGGCCAGCCCTCTGGCCAGCCTAGCGAACAACCAAGTCAGCAGCCAAGCGGCCAGCCTACTGTTGTGCCATCAATGCAGCCATCGAGCCAACCATCAAAGCAACCATCTGGACAGCCTTCGAGCATGCCAAGTTCTCAGCCATCAGCGCAACCATCTTCCCAGCCGTCCAGCCAACCATCCCATCAGCCGACCACCCAACCATCGCGCCAGCCCACCTCCGTGCCCACCTCACAGCCTACCGGCATTCCCACTGCGCAACCTACCAAGCAGCCCACCAGCATCCCTTCTGCACAACCATCATCTCAGCCCACAGCCCAGCCGTCCGCTCAACCATCTGTGCAGCCCAGTAGTAGTCCCACCGTCCAGCCATCATGTCAGCCCACAGGGCAACCTTCCACTCAGCCTTCGATGCAGCCATCATCTCAACCGACTTCTATGCCTTCGGGACAGCCTTCAGGGCAGCCCTCTATGCAGCCTTCACATCAACCGACTTCTCAACCTACCATGCAACCTTCGGGCCAGCCATCATCTTTTCCAACTCAGGTTCCTACCAATATACCAACTTCCCAGTCTACTGGCCAGCCTAGTTCCACTCCGACAAGCCAACCATCATCTCAGCCAACCTCTGATCCCACGGCCCAGCCTTCGAATCAGCCTTCCACTCAACCCTCCAGGCAGCCATCAACTCAGCCAAGTGGGGCACCTTCTGCTCAGCCAACCATGCACCCCTCAACACAGCCATCTGGGCAGCCATCTGCACTCCCCTCAATGCAGCCTTCAGCGCAGCCTTCTGGGGTGCCATCTATGCGACCATCCACACAGCCATCGATGCAACCATCCACGCAACCGTCTAGTGCGCCGTCAATGCAGCCATCGGTACAACCATCGGGCCAGCCAACATGTGACCCTACTTCACAGCCATCCTCGCAACCGAGTTCTCAGCCTAGCGCTGCTCCTAGCTTGCAACCCAGCAGACAACCCAGCATGCAGCCCACAAACCAGCCTTCTTCAAAGCCGTCGGGGCAGCCCAGCATGCAACCCACATCTTCTCCTTCGTGCCAGCCATCCTCGCAGCCAACTTTGCAGCCGTCGGGGCAGCCTACAACGCAGCCTTCTGGACAGCCTACGGGGCAACCAACCAACGATCCGACTGGTCAACCGACTACCCAACCAACGATGCAGCCATCTTCGCAGCCATCGGCTAATCCCACGATGCAACCGTCTATACAACCATCAACACAACCCTCTCAACAGCCCACCTTGCAGCCAACTATGCAACCTACTTCTCAGCCGAGTTCCCACCCTACGATGCAACCAAGCACACAGCCATCCTTAACTCCGTCACAACAGCCCACTATGCAGCCTTCAAATCAGCCATCTGTACAGCCTTCAACACAGCCTTCAAAACAGCCATCTGCACAGCCCACGACAGAGCCAAGTGGTCAACCGACGATGCAACCTTCCTCTGCGCCTTCTATGCAACCTAGTTCCACTCCAAGCATGCAACCAACTTCTGCTCCGACCATGCAACCCTCCGTACAGCCTTCGATGCAACCATCTGGGCAGCCCACAGTTCAACCTTCCAGTGCCCCGTCGATGCAACCTTCTGCCCAACCTTCCCAACAACCATCTACTCAGCCTAGTGGTGCACCAAGCATACAACCCACTTGCCAACCGAGTCATCAGCCGAGCAGTCAGCCCTCGGCACAGCCTTCATCGCAACCATCTATTCAGCCCTCATCGTGCCCTACGATGCAGCCGTCTATGCAGCCCAGCAGCGCCCCTTCGATGCAACCTACACACCAACCGACCTCAAATCCCAGCCAACAACCAAGCGTCATGCCAACGATGCAGCCATCCAGTCAGCCAACCAGTGCACCGTCGATGCAGCCATCAGGACAACCCACATTACAGCCGACCAGTAGACCCACCACGGCACGTCAAATCCAAGTATCAGTTCGTGTCACACAGGTACGTCGCGTTAATCTAGTAATCTAGCTATGGTTTAGGTTTCACCGCTGAGTACAAAATTAATTGTCGGTATTGATTTAAGAACCCCTCATACATATTTCTCAACAAATTGCGGGATTTATTAACTGCTATTATCTCTTTCTTCTTTATAGGCGTTATCTGGAATAACTGCTAGAGATTTTCTCAATAGTCAGTCTGCTCAAGATGGTTTTAAGGACACGGTTGCCACTGTCGTCAACGGTGTCCAGTCTCAGAACATCCGAATAATTAATGCCACGGATGTTTTTGTAAACGGGACGGATATAGTGGTAATCTTAAGTCAGTCATCCCCAGCCCTGAGCACTACCACCACCACCACCACCACCAGCAGGATAGGATCCACGGCGGTTTTGCCCGCCATTACCCAGGCGGAAGAGGTGGAGTACTCAGATCAAGTTCGGCGCCTGCAAGAGACTGATGGAATTTTAGTCAATTATGAAACAGTTTTCATTGCCCAGGATGTCCTTATTGACAGCAGTGACGCACAGGCCGCCTATGATAAAGTCGTGCAGACGCTGACCACATCAGTAGCCGTCGCAGGTACCAGTTCAGCATTCAATCGCGCCATGAAGAACTCCGCACTGAAGTTCAAAAGCACTGTTCTCACCGCGGCCACTGCTGTGGTTCGAGGGATTAACGTGCAACCTGATTTCTCTTCCATAACTGTGCACTCGGCGTTCCCAACTTCTCAGCCTACAGATCAGCCTTCGAGCTTTCCCTCATCGCAGCCCTCGTCTGTTCCATCCGCTCAACCCAGCGTGCAGCCTTCAGCGCAGCCGTCCTCCGAGCCCACCACGATCCCCACCAGTGCCCCTACTCTGCAGATAGAGTCGCGATGGATGAACCTCGTGGCAAGCGCTTTTGACACAGAACTCAAGGCTTCTAAAGAGGATCGATCTTTCGTACTTTGACCTACGCGTGGAGGGTCAGCAGCTCTACGGTAGCTGCACAGAGTGGAACGCATACATCTTGCGCAGCCTCCCGGTTACACTTTCCTCCAAAGATCTGCCCAAGCTTACTTTCATCGCCCAGGGGGGCGACCTGTCCTCTCAAAAGTATACCGCAAAGTGTAATGATGAGGAGGTTGTTGCCGATGTGCTTCAGGCGTTGTCGGGACCCTTCAGTTCGTCGCGATCGCAGAACAGTAGCTTCCGGTGCGACGGCCGGAGCTGGGTGGTGCAGGAGTGTCCTGCCAAGCGGTTTGGCAGCGATGGGGATGGACTTGGTTACCACACGTCGCGGGCGCTTTGTATCGACTGTGCAGATGCCTGTACACAGTCTTCTTGCGGTGCAGATCCTGCCCAGGCGATGGTACTCTCGCCGTGCTCTGCCATAGCTTCTGCAGATGAGTGCGGGCAGTTCCAAGGCATGCTACACGTGGTAAGCGTCGAGGTTGAGGACGCGAATCTAGTGCGGGTTACGCCTACATCCTGCAGTGGTACGGGGCGATGTGGGGTCTGGTGATTGTGCTGGTTTTCCTATACGACCGACTGTACAAAGCACGCCTGCCCGCCGCCGCGGTGCGCAGCGACGCCTTCACCTTCCGCACGCGGCGACCTCAGCTGATGAAGGTGATGAGCTTCCGCGCCATCTCTCCCGAGCCCGCCGCTGCGCTTGGTTACCACCATGGTCGTGGTGACGGCCGCAACAACCAGTCGTGGCAGGGGCAGCTGTCGCCTTCGCGCAAGGATCTCTATCCCAACGACTCCCCCACAAAGGACTTCTCTCCATCGCGGGCCTTAGGTTCAGCTAAGCCAAGCTTCAAGTGGAATCAGATATCGCCTAATCTTTCTCCGGTTGATGCGTCTCGTGGAGGTTTCCCGACAGGGACGGGTGTGCACAAGCAGGCCGTGCTCCAGACCACTGCTCGCAGCTCGCACGACGCCGATGCCTTCAAGCAGTCCTTCGATGTTCTCAACTACGCCGTCGACCTCATTTGCTCGCGTCTTGTTCGATTCGCGCCTTCCCCCCCGCCTATCACTCCGCTCAGAACAGCCCGCACTCCTGCCACTACAGCTGCGGCAGCGGCAGCAGCAGCGGCGGCTCCACCGACACCTGCTGCACGGAGCTACTGTGCTTGGCTGTCGGCCATGTGGTCAGCCATGGCTGCTCACAACCTATACTGTGCTCCTTTCACCCGGCCCAAGTGGTTCCAGCGCTATGCCTACGGGCTGAACACCCTCACGCGCTTTTCGATGATTTTCCTCTACGTCACAGTCTGCTTCTACCTGAACTATCCAGATGATGATGGATCCTGCTATGATAAGCAGTCCAGCACCGAGTGTGAGCACCGTACTGCGACGTTTAATGGGGATGAAGAGTACTGCAAGTGGGTCGGCCTGGATAACGATCTGGCCGTGGCTGCGGACAATAGATCAGGCGACCACAGCAGAGACAATGCGGGGGACAATTTCATTCCAAGTGCTTCGACGGATCTACAAGCAGAGCAGGAGCTATTTCAGGCCCAGTGCTTGTGGGTGCTTTATACAGGCAACATACGCACCTCCTTGTATATAATCCTGATCGGCATGACGCTGATAACAGCTGTACGCCTCATTTTCACCTCATACCTGATCGAGAGCGTTATACTTGCTCCTTCTCCCGAGGACAATGTCTTCCATTTCTACGGAGTAAGCAGTGAGTTCGTGCCCGCGGCAGTGCTTCGCCTGCTGCAGACGTTACGCACCAAGGTGAACCGCGTCGGCGCCTCACCAATGAGCAGCATGGCCTCCCTTGGGGAAGCAGCGACTGGGTCTCCTTCCGCCAGCAGCAGAGAGCCGCACCTTGCTACGGCGGAGCTGTTTGATCCAGATCCTCGATTCTTCAGCGTGTCCATCGTACAGGGACCAGGGGGCAAGATGCAGACTCATATGGAGAAATCCTCCACTGCGAGTGGTACGATGCTTCTCTATCTTAACTTCATCGACTCCTTCGTGCGGTATCGCAAGAGGCTTGAGATCCAGCAATTCAATGCGCCAGCTTATAACTTATTCCTGGACAGATGGTCCGCTGCCAATGCGTATTTGAGCAGTTACCAACCCACCCTTCGTGCGCTCCAACAGGGCGCTGCGGAAACATCCGTGGGCCCAGCAGGATTCCTTGGCAATCTCTTCCCGGACAGCCGGCGCCGCGTGCAGATGGTACTGGGCCGGGTGCGCGCGCAGAGCGTGGAGGCAGTACCTACCTTTCAGACTTACTTGAAGCATGACGCAGATCAGTACGGCGTGCGGCTGCTGGTGGAGTTCATGATCGACCTGATAGGAAGGGACTCTGTGCATGCAGCGCTCTTCCGCAGCGCTGTTGCTCGACTGCTTGGCGATAATATTCCCATACGAGGAGTGAGCTTCTGGGTTCGTTTCGCGACAGCGGTGTTCTTAATACTCGCGAATATCTTCATTGTGTATGGAAGTGTGTTGATGCTGCAAGAGCAAGCGAGGAAACGGCTACGATACTGGATCGGCACCGCGGCGGTAATGATCGGAGTCGATGTCTTCCTGGTGGAGCCGCTGGAGGTGCTGTGGTTCCACTATATTGTGCCCGCCTGCACAGTAGATGCAGTAGTTGCAGTGAAGAGAACCATGCAGAGATTGCTGAAGCGCTTTTATGCTGCTCGCAATCACGAAGATGGCAGTGACCCCTTCCGTATTTCTGCGGTTGTTCCCCGGATCCCCTTGGAGCCTTCTGGGCAGTCGCCGCCCGCACGCCACCACCAGTTGCATCACCACCATCAGAATTACCACCACCGCGGTGCCTCCTTCAACATGCCGGAGTATCAATTCGTCGCCACTGGTCTCGCGCAGGTATTTCCGAATAACATTGCAAGCCAGATTGTGCTGTCATATGAGACTGATCTGCCGCGCACCATCACGAGCCGACGCTGGCCCGCCTACCGCACCGTGGCTGAGCGCATCTGTGAGGGTCCTCTCGCCGAGGCGTCCTCAGGCTTTGGCTTCGAGTCCGTAGGGTTCATGCTGCTCGGGCACGGGGTGATGTGGATTGGCGCATACCTGCCCGTGCCAATGCAGCAGGTTCTTCTGACAGCCAGTGTAAGCCTGCTGGGCTGGTTAATATCCATTTTGGTCTACTACTCTATTGATCAGCCTGCTCTAGGCGCTGCAATCGCCACTGGCGTGATTATTCTCATCGTTACAACAGGCTTGCTCTACCTGCTCCCGTGGCGATACCTGCCCCCCGCCCCTTGGAACTGCTCCTCCTTCACAGGCTACAGAAGGTACAAGATACCTACACCGCGCTCAGCTTGGATGGCACCGATGGAGATGTAGCAGAGGACTCGCTGGAAAATTCCGCACAGACGCGCACGCTGGAGTTCGGTGCGGAGGAGGATGGTCTGAGCAGGCTGGGCAGCCCTGAGGAAAACAAAGACAACCGCGATGGCGCTGTAGCTGGTGGCAGCCCTACTAAGACTGGTGCAGTCACAACCTCCAGTTCTAACCCTGGTGCACAGAAGGCCAGCGGTATGGAAGATCTTCTATTCCCAGATATGGAAGGATATCACAGACCTCTGCATATTGCCGCCATCAGCAGCGCAGACAGCGTGGAGAGCATCAGAAAAGAAGGCGGTGCCGATCGGGACGTGGCCCCCATCGGCTCTCCCTCGATGCATAGCGTTGATCTGCTGGCTGTTACTGGCAAGACGGAACTCAGCCATGCTCCAGTGCCACTCCTGGATATCTCAGGTGAGGACAGTGGTGGTGAGGAAGAAGCAGCGACAGCAGGAGCAGCAAGTGCGGAGAAGGAGAGAGCGAAGAAGAAGCATACAAACAAGAGAGAAGGACATACACATCACCGCCGCCACCATCACCATCGCGCCCACGGAGGGTCATCACGGAGCAGCAGCAGTAGTGGTGGTGGTGGTGACGACGGTAAGGACGGCGATAGTCACGGCAGCAGCAGCGAGCTGAGCAGTCTCGACTCCCAGGACCCAGCCATCCTCTTCTGCTGTGGCTCCCACGACGATGGACTGGTCCGCACGCCTGGCAGCGGTGCGACCACTACCCCCCAGCGCGAAGTTCACCAACCCCGCACTCTTGAAATTCCCCATCGCTGCATCGGAGAAGGCCTCAACCAAAGCTTCTCTCGCTGCGACTGCCCCTAAAGCTGCCGATGGATTATCCGGTGGATTATCCGGTGGATTATCCGGTGGATTATCCGGTGGGTTATCCGGTGTTACGAACGTTGATGATGCTAATGCAGAGGCTGGAGCCGTTGTCGGAGTCGGAAGTCGCCTGGAGCTGGAGTCGCCTGAATCAGTGCGCTTTTGCCGCAAGCAAGAGCAAGTGCACCTCCCTGACAGTGACGATGATGCGGACGAAGGTCAGCTCGCAATGCGTAATGGTAGTGGTGGTAGTAGTGGTGGGAACAAGCTGGGGGCTGCTTGCCATGGTAGTGACGACAGCAGTGACGGAAGCACTGGCCCTGGTGGTGGTGCTAGTCGAAAAGGTGCACAGATTGCCCCAGCTGCTCCAGCAGCGGCAGCACCAGCTATGGTCAACCGCTCAATCCGGTTCAGCGTCCCCAAAGCGATCCCGCCTTGGAAACCGCGTACATTGCCCTCTGCCTCTCCTTCTCCTTCTCCTGGTGCCGCGGGCTCTATTAAACCTGAAAAGGTGAGCAGTGGAGAGGTTGCTGCCGTCATATCACCTGGAACGCTGCAGCAGCAACGCCGCGAGGAAATCATGGCCCGACTCACGCAGCAGCGCAGGCAAGGGGATCAGGAGGGGCAAGGGTCAGAGCAAGGCCAAGGGCAAGGACAAGGGCGAGGGCAGAGCCAGGATGGGCGCTCACCTGTGCGGCGGCTGCAACTGCGTCCGTCGAACTACTGGGCATCGAAGCTCAGCTTATTGCAGCAGGCAGCGGCACAGCCTCCTCCCACCTCCTCCCCCACTACCAGCACCGCCACAGCCACAGTCAAACGCGGTAATGTTGGCACCAGTACTGTTGCTGACAGTGTTGGCTCTCCGGAACGCACTGCTTCTGCTTCTGCGTCCGCACGGTGGCAGCATGCAGTGTCCAGCACCAAGCTGGGCGTGGGGTCCAGCAGCGACAGCGACGAAGATCGAGAAGTTGGTAGTGTACACAGCAACCTCAGCATTGGTTCAGCAGATGACGACACGGGAAGCAGGTTGCCAGTCCGATCCGGTAAATCTACTGCGACCACCCTCGCTGCTGCGCAGAGTGGCAGCACAGCAGCGCAAAGCAGTAGCAGCAGTGGGGCAGCAAGGTTCGTTGCACCTGCTGGTTCTGCATCACCTCATCGCACTTCATCTCTCCACCTCACTCCATCTACATCGCCTCACCGCACTTCATCTCTCAACCTCACCCCATCATCTGCATCGGCCAGAGCACGGCTGCTGCAGCGCTACATGTCCCCGGCCCAGCAGCCACAGCAGCCACAGGAGCTACAACAGCCCGCACCGGCGCAACGTCAGGCCCCAGGCACGGATGGGCAGCACAGCAGAGACTCACATCGCGGAGCGCCCAACTCTCACCTGCCCCTGCTCGAGCACCAGCCGCAGCAGTTGCTCCTATCCAGACCCCTTCTTTTCCTTCCCCCTCACCCTCGCCGTTCTCATCTCCACTGCCTTCATTTTCAGCGCCCTTCAGCGGCACCCCAGTGGCTGCAGGGGGCGCCGCGGCGCGGCCCCCGGAATCCTCTCCTGTACGCTTTGCTTCTTCATTGCAACATCAGCAGCAGCAACATCAACAGGCTGCACGAGCTCCGCGAAGCGCCAGAGATGCCAGAGATGCGACTGAAGGTAGTAGTTCTAGCAGCAGCGGCGGTGACCGTAGTGCTAGCAGCAGCAGTAGCGATGACAGTGGCAGCAGTGAAGACCAGCGTCATCGACACCGAGGTAGCACTGGCCGGAGCAGCAGAGATAGAGGCAGGAGTAGGGGCAGAAGCAGAAGTAGAAGTAGAAGTCGCATGGAAGAAGAACGGGATCGTGATGGATCCAGCAGAAGGCACAGAAGTGGGAGCCACAGAAGTGGGAGCCATAGGAGCAGGAGTGGTCGGCACGGTGAGAAGAGTAAGGGTGGAGAAGACGGCCGCTCTTCCAGAAGGAGGCACAAGTAGGGGCCAACAAGTCTCTGTTAATGCCCTCTAGCCTCTGTTAATGTCCTCCAACTATTTATTATGTGCTCTACTTGTTCTATTGCGACACCAGGAAATAGCAACATCTTTTTGCTATGGAAGTTGGTGTGCGAGCACTATAGTTTTAGTTTAGTGTTATATCGGATATGAAAGCTCAAGTAAATATAACTGTATACACATGAATATGAATCAACCAGTAGCCTGCTACTGCAGATTTTTTTCTAGGCTCAGTTGTTTAAATCAATATATATATCTGATGATAATAAAAGTTCTCGTACTTTTATGCTTTATAGCCGTGTTGCTTAGAAGTGAAACTATTGAAAGCAACAACCGATCAACCACTGAAGACAATTCCTGTCGATACTTCGAAATGCATACATCTGGTGAGGCAGAAAAATACAGCTGGGAGCGTTGTTCAATTGAAATAAATGTATCAGACACAGTTCATTCTTCAACTCTCTATGATAGTGCGAGCGAAATTCAAATTGAGCTTGTATGTATTTCTATTTCTACTTCGACGTTCTAGTTTTTTACCGGATAAGTGTTAACCATATATAGCGAAAGCTCACCTCATTAAGTTGATAATAACGAAGGTGATAAGGTTTGTCCATACAAAAAACCAAACCAAGGCATGCATGCTATCAGCCTGATGTTCGGCATCACATTCGACGAAATAAATCCGGTCCGCTAAGATAAAGAAATCGAACAATGTTGTTCCATATTTTGGTATTTTCATACTTGCAAAAGTTGAAATTAATTCACGATTGAAAACAGTAGAGGATTAAAATAATGACAATTATTACAAGTAAATCCGACTTTGTCTACTGCGGGATAATGGTCCGTCATCATCATCCTCCTCCTCCTCATCATCCTCATCATCTTCATCATTATCATCATCCTGATCAGCTTCCATAATAAGTCGATCCACCAATTGCGAGTGATGCAAATCATTGTACACAGCTGACTGGGATCGGGAGCCTGGTCCTCCAGGAGCTTCACTGCCGCTGCCAAAGGAAGTGCCTGCAGACGATGCGAAGCCCACACTCTGATCATTGGTGGAAGTGTACGGGGGCTATGCTTATGCCTACAGGGCTGCCTCCTCCGAATCTGGATCCCGGTCGGTCAGCATCGTGGGGGAGTCCGTTCCGACTGCCACTCCTACCGCTGCTGCTTGATGTGGGGAAACAGCATATTAGACATACTCTTGCCCCATGAAGCCTTTCCTTTCGTGCAGCCAGCACTTGGTCCTACACCACCACCGCTGCTATCGATATTTCCAGCGGCGCCGCCATCCTCCTCCTCTACCCCACTCACTGCTACATATGTCCCCTTCCCACTGAGGCTATCCGCGTATTCCCCCTTCTTGTCCATCGTCATCGCAGCAGCCCCAGCCCCAGCAGGTCCTCCACTAGCTTTATTCGACCAGCCTGATGGCAGCAGTCCGGCAGTGTCTTGGAAGAGTTCCTGCAGCAGCGAGGAGTGGGAGGCCAGCCCTCCTGCCTGCTGCAGTTCACGACGGGATTGCTCCATCTCTCGGTGACAGAACAATTGCACTTGCTGCACAGACAGGTGCGGCGACAACAGACAACAGATAACAGATTGAGGGTAATGGAAGGAGATTATAGAGAGAAAGAGAGAGAGGAGGGTGGGGGGGGGGGGGTGAAAAGTAGATGAAGGAGCAAAAGCAACTGAAATATTGATATTATTATTGGGTTTCAACAGCCTCCCCTATTGCAATGCCTGAGTTGGGTATCTCCCTTCCAAAAAGTCGAATTCTTACCATATGGCTAACCATCCCTGAGCCCGCTACATCTAGCTCATCAAATTTCTGCCAATAGTAAACAAAAACAGAAGAAAAACAGGATGTTTACAAACATCATAATATTATCGAAACAGTGATGAGCCATAGAATGGAGCATTATATTGAACTCCGTGGTGTGCCATTAGCTAATTATCATTATAACCCCTGGTCACGTACTCCGTCACCTACACTTACCTTCAGCCATGGGAGAATGACTGATGCTTCGTCACGCCTCGATCTGTATCCAGTGCTTTCACAATAGCATCAAGCGTTTGCTTCTGGCGCATTTGCTTTCGCCAGCGCTTGACCTAATTGAGTACACACAGAGCAATTACAGAGATTTAAGGCGTAGATTGTATGTCCCTCGGG
>CAXIWF010000255.1:0-13111 GCA_964036045.1 Eutreptiella sp. 'Long Island Sound 2002' | reverse complement strand
ACCCGACCTCGGAGCCGTCCATGGATGCCACTGTGAACAACTCAGCGCGTCCAAAGCAAACGTGACTTGATTGCATGATTCAGCGCGGGATGGCAAAGGATCGACCATATGTGGACACAGCTGTTCTGCTGAGTCTCAGGGTCCGCAAAGGGCAACGCAGTGCTGGTGCCCCCAGATGGCCGGAGGCTATCCGCTCCGGCGGTGGCCTTCACCGGGCAGCTGGGCGGTGCTGGCTCTGAACGGCAGTGATGGGTCTGTTCGTCGTGATGGATATTGACACGCCAGAGGTGAAATTCTCAGACCGCTGTGGGATCAACTGCGGCAAAGGCGTTCCACTGGAGCATGTTCGTCGATCAAGAACGAGAGTGTGGGGAGCGAAGATGATCAGATACCATCGTAGTCTACCGCTGTAAACTATGTCAGCTCGGTGTCGGTGGGCCATAATCTCCTCAACAGGATGCCATCGGTTTCACTCCTCTGCAGCGAGAAATCAAAGCTTACGGATTCAGGGGGGAGTACGGTCTCAAGGCTGAAACTTAAAGGAATTGATGGAATGGCACCACAAGGCGTGGAGTATGCGGCTTAATTTGACTCAACACGGGGAATGTTACCAGGTCAGGACGCAGTCGGGATTGACAGATTGAGGGTTCTTTCTTGATCCTCTGGACGGTGGTGCATGGCCGCTCCTGATTGGTGGAGTGATTTGTCTGGTTGATTCCGATAACGAGTGAGACCTCTGCCTCTGAATAGTCCCCGGTCTCGCATTCATGTAGGACGGAACACCTGACCCGTGGGTCGGCTTGCCGGTCCCACCGGGGCTCGTGGATTACCCGTCTGAGAGTGCCGGGTATGCTGCTTCTCTCGGGTGCCGTGCATGTTTACCAAGTGCACGCAAGCCAGAGCCAACAGCAGGTCTGTGATGCTCCTAGATGTTCTGGGCCGCACGCGCACTACACTGGTCCAGTGAACAAGCCTTGGTGTCCCATCCATGGGACCGTCCTGCCCAGAAGTGGGCGGGCAACCTTTGCAGCTGTGAATGCGTGTTTGGGATTGATGCTTGCAACTATCTGTCATGAACAAGGAATGCCTGGTATGTGCACGTCATCAGCTTGCACAGATTATGTCCCTGCCATTTATACACACCGCCCATCGTTGCTACTGATGGCAGAATGATAAAGCCCTCAGGAACTCAAGCTGATTGGCACTCGTGCACATCAATGTCTTGTCATGGAATTTGGGCGATGTTCTGTTGCTAGAGGAAGCAAAAGTTGTAACAAGGTTGCTGTAGGTGAACCTGCAGCAGGATCATTGTCGAAGCTTTGTGCAACGCCACCTGCTGGTCAACCAGTGGGTGACGGCGCTGAGGGCTCTCCCGCGCCAGGGAGCAGAGATAGATGGTTGTTGATGTCCAACCTGCTGCAGTGGATGCCTTGGTCCATGTGATGTGGAAGAACGGAGTAGCCTTCGATACGGGAATTGCGAAATGCAGAGACTCGTGAGCTTTGTGGAGATGACTACCTTTGAACGCAACAGGCAAGTGGAGACCAGCGGTTCAATGCCGGTTTCTCCCTTTCGATGCTTCAGTGTCTGAGTCGGAATCGTTATCCAATACGGCTGCAATGATGCCACGGGATCCCATGTTCATCATGGGGTCATTTGGCGTGCAGAGCAGCGCGGAGGGGTGTCCTTCACCTCTCCGCGCGCAGAGGCTTGATCATGGAGCCCACGGACCGCGGCCCAGCCGCGACTCCGCGGGCTCAGAGCGGGGCGGTGCCAACGGCCTCTGGAGACAGAGACCCGTGGTGTTGCCCTCCGATTGGCCTTCGGACGCCCGTTGATGAGAACCGTTGGAGCATGCTGCATTGTGGAGTGATTCGAACCGTTGCATCACCCGCGGCCAAGCCCTGCACGGCGCTGGAACCATCATGGCACGCGGCGCTGGTGTTGGGCCTTCTCCGGCCGCGGGTGATGGGTTTGACACTCCCGGTGCACGGCCCTGATGGATGATTCATCGGGTTGCATTGCTTCGCAATGCCATCGGCTGGCGACCTGAAGCACAGAGAGCTACCTGCTGAATTTAAGCATATCACTTGGCAGAGGAAGAGACAGCAATCGCGATGGCTTCAGTAATGGCGAATGAACCAGATTGACACGGTCTACCCGTATCGTTGTTGGTCACCTGATGCGGTGAGCACTGGGTGCACTCCGGGATGCAATGCTGGCATGGGGATGGCTGTCACGGCTGCACAGACCTACTATGGCGCCGATCCAGAGTCAGAGTGGCCTGGGATGGTCCGCGATACCTGGGCTACAGCCCTCCTGTCAAGAGGACTGGTCGGTGTTCTTAGCCATGGTGTGCACACACGCCAGACCCTGGAGTAGAGCTGCTTGGGACTGTAGGTCAAACGGCCAGGCATGTCCGTGGCAAGGCTGCATACAGACATGGGACCGATAGCTAACAAGTAGACTGATCGAAACGTGCAAAGGACTCTGCAAAGAGGGTTCAAAGTGCCTGAAGCTGCGGCAGGCGACCGGTGGTGGATGCTTCCCTGACACAGAGGATTGCGATGCGGCCCCGGACCGTGAAGTGGCTGGCGGGACCATCCGTGGCTCTCGCACAGGCATTGGCGGTCGTGGGGCCCTTCCCGGCTTTTGGACAAGCGACCTCGGGTCTGGCCTGCGGCTGGCTGCAGAGCCCCACTCTCTGGTGGGATCGATTCGCAGTGGCATTCTGGCAGAGGCACTCCGCCTGTCTGGACCTGGGGGCATGCATTTGGTCGCTGTGACCTATGCCCCGACGGAGAAGAGGCTTCATTGGCTGGGATTCTGGATGGCTTCCGGGCTTGGCTTTGCTCTTTGGTGCTCTGCTGTCCCGCCCGGAGCCGTAACCCATGTCACGGAGCATCATCCTTCGAGAGGGCAAATGTGGCAAGGCAGAATGGCCCTGTGGGTGTCCGGTGTGCCCCTGTGTGGTGCACCGGATGCATGTGCCTACCAACCGCGCCGGGTGCAATCAGTGGGAGAGCTAGTGGTGTGCAGGCCCTCCAGGTCTCTCATCCCGGCTCTCGGTACCCCGGTTGGTGCACAGTGGTGCAAAGGTGTCAAGAGTGGCTTGGCAAGGCAGGGACATCCCCTGCCCGTCTTGAAACACGGACCAAGGAGTCTATCGGAGGCCGCAGGCAATGCTGTGCGTGTAGTCAAAGCTGGTACGGAGCAACTGGTGGCGGGGCCCGCTGTGCCGCCGCCTTGGCCGGGTTTGGCCTCCGCGACCCGACCCAGGCGTGGCATGCAGCAGTGGCCGCAGCTGCCGATTCTCCCGAACGTTGCCTGGTTAAAGCGAACGGACCACTTTCTCCGCGGTGCTACTGTGTTTCACCGCGCCTTTGGGGACTCTGAAGAGCGTGTGGCCATGCCTCTGGGGACTCTGCGCCGCGGTGCTGCCTCTTGGATCCATGCGGGATCTATGGTGCTGCGTGCCGCATGTTTCTCCATGGCGTGCAATGGCAAACCGATCTGATGCAAGAGCTGCCGAGCCTGAATCCAATGGACACTGGTTCTGAGTGCGAGGTGTCCTCCATGGGACCCGAAAGATGGTGAACTATACCTGGCTACGGCGAAGCCGTGGGAAACTGCGGTGGAGGCCGGTCGCAATCCTGACGTGCAAATCGTGTTGTCTGAGCGGGGCATAGGGGTGAAAGGCCAATCGAACCATCTAGTAGCTGGTTTCCGCCCAAGTTTCCCTCAGGATAGCTGGGGCTGGGAGTGTGTCCGAACTCGTCGATCGTGATGCGGCTTTTGTCCGGTAAAGCAATGCATGAGAGGCATTCTGGGGAGTCTATCAGTCCTCAACCTATTCTCAAACTGTGAATGGGCAAGCATCGGAGGCACACTTCTCTGCATCCGGCGTCTGTGTGTGGCGCGTCAAAGGCCATCCCTGGCCGACGGCGTGCCCAACGCAGTCCGCTGTGCCTGAGTGTGTTTGAGAGATGGTGGCAGCCTTCTGGCCTCAGCGGGGTGGGGCATTCTGCCCGGGCATCCGCTGAGGCCGCTGGGGCCCAACCCGGAACAGTGTGCAGCCCCATGTGGGCCATTACTGGTAAGCAGTGCTGGCGATGCGGGATGATCCGAGAGCGCGGTTGCAGGGTTCAAGTGCTGGCTCATACATAGAATCCACAAAGGATGTTGTCCGCTAGAGATAGCAGGGCGGTGGCCATGAAGGTTGGAATCCGCTTAGGAGTGTGTAACAACCCACCTGCCGAAGCGGGCAGCTTCGAAAATGGATGATGCTCAAGCCAGAGGCGTTGTTTGACTTACACCGCGCCGCTGCTGTGGCAGCAGGGCAGGTGCAGCAGTGCGTAGGCGAGACGCAAGGGTTCGCGGTGCTGGCTCCGGGGTGACCCGGAGGGAAGTATCCCTTGGTGCAGATCTTGGTTGCAGTAGCGAGTATTCTTTCTGGTGGCTCATGCAGGCTCTCTCTTGCAGAGGCCTGCTGCTGGCCTGAGTGGTTGAGGACTGGAGTGGAGCAGGCTTCCATACCAACAGCCGTTGAATATGGGTCAGTCGATTGTAAGCCAGATGGCAATGCTCACGGATACGGCAAAGGCTGCAAAGTTCGGGGCCTCTGGCTCCGGGTCGCCCGTCCCGCGGCTGGCGCCGTGCTGGTCCCCCACTGGGTGCCATGGGGTGCGCGGCGCTGTGCCCTTCGGGTGAAGCTCGGTGCCAGGGCTCTGCCTTGCAGGAGTGGCGAACAGGCAGACGAATCTAATATTCCGACACGCTGGTACCAGGGTCTTGGCTGATGATACTCAGAACGCTTTCTCGGAGAGATTGCTGGGAAGGGCCAGTGGCAACGCTGGTGTTCTCAAGTCCGGTGCTGCGGGGCCGCGTCTCGGTGGCGCCCCTGTGGAGTTGTCTTTTCCATCTGACAGCTGGAGTGTGTGGGCTATCCACTGACATGCTGCATGGCGACATAGCTCTCTGCTTGGCAAGATGGTGCTGCATTGGTACCATTGGACTTACGCGTGCCCTGCTCTGAGGGTTTGGCCTCGGCCGACCCGGAATGCGCCATGCCTTTGGTGGCCACCGACTCCATGGAACGCCCTGCGAAGTTGTGCAACAAAGCGTGAACCCTTGGTGACCAAACCGGGACAAGCCCCCATCTGGGGGCTCTGATCCGATTGGAATGGCTCCGTACCGAATCACCGCAGCTGGTCTCTTCGGCTAGACGCCGCTGGTCAACAGTGCAAATGCAGCTAAGGGAAATCGGCAAACTGGTTGTGTACCTTCGGAAGATGCGGTGGCTCCAAGGGCCAGGGTGTCAGGCCTGCCCGTCGGGATTGCACGGAACCCTCCGGGGCTTGGTTGTCCTGTGCCAGGGCTGGCTTCCCAGCCGTCCTCTGGCCGTGGGCGTCCAGGCCCCACCTCAGCCGAAGGCCGCTTCTCCAGCGGGCGTGATCCTTGTGCCTCGGAACGGCCAAGCACGCCCCGCCGCGGCTCTTGGGTGGAGGCACGGAGCTTTGGGTGTGCAAAGAAGAGAGGCTGTGCCTTCGGGTGCGGCCTGGCTTCAGTTCCCGTGGGCGGGGAGATGGCCGACCTGAGACGTCGGCCCCATCCGTGGCACCCACGTGTGGTCTACTCGGAACTGTGTACTACGCAGGGGAATCTGACTGTTTAATTGAAACACAGCTTTGCGATGGGACCTGCTGGCTGGTTCCGCGAGGTGACTTCTGCCCAGTGCTCTGATTGTCAATGCAAAGAGATTTAGCCAAGCGCGGGTAAACGGCGGGAGTAACTATGACTCTCTTAAGGTAGCCAAATGCCTCGTCGACTGATTATTGACGCGCATGAATGGATCAACGAGATTCCTGCTGTCCCTAGATGCTGGCTGGTGAACCAACCGCCAAGGGAACGGGCTTGGGTGTTCCAGCGGGGAAAGAAGACCCTGTTGAGTTTGACTCTAGTCTGACAGAGTGCAGCAGCATGGAGGGTGTAGCACAGGTGGGAAGTGCGCGCCAACTCATGGCATTGATCATGGCCTTCGCGGCCATCTCGACTGTCGGCTCTTCCGTCCTTCTGGATATGATGAGGCTCCGCGCTGCTACGCGCAAGCTTGCAATGAAATACCACTACCTCCACAGCCGCTTTACTAATCGGATGATTCGGGTACGGCAGCCGCTGGCACCTCTTGGTGCCCGACCTAGAGGCACGTCCCTTGCGTCGTGCCTCACGGCCTCACCGCTTCGTGTGCCAAGCACAGTTCCGGGCCCTCGGGCCCGTGTGCGACCCAGGTGCTTTGTTCGCCGCAGCTTCGGGACACTGCTCGGATGGGGAGTTTGGCTGGGGCGGCACACCTGTTACAGGACAACGCAGGTGTCCCGAAGCACTGCTCAGGCGGGACGGAAACCCCTCACAGAGGAGCAGGTCAAAGGCACTGCTGATGCAGTCACTTTCAGTAAGAGTCCACAATGTGCAAGCGTGGCCTTGCGATCCTTTGGTCAAGCACGCGAGTTCCGGATATTGAAGCCAGAGGTGTCAGAAAAATTACCACAGGGATAACTGGCTTGTGGCAGCCAAGCGTTCGAAGCGACGTTGCTTTTTGATCCTTCGATGTCGGCTCTTCCTAGCTTCTCACCTGCAGCCGAGTAGAAGAGTTGGATTGTTCACCCACCAACAGGGAACGTGAGCTGGGTTTAGACCGTCGTGAGACAGGTTGGTTTTACCCTCCTGCAACGGCCGCTATTCTGTCTTCAGAACTCCCGATGAGCACGGTTTGCTTCTCGACGGCGATCCTTCGCGATTGCCTTCACACTTGTGATGATTGGGTTTGACGACGGCAGCGCGTGGTAGTACGAGAGGAACCCTCGTGCCATGCCTCTGGTTTCTGTGGTCGGCTGAGCGGCCGGGGCTTGCTAGTCTACACATGGCGGATATTGGCTGAAAGCATCTAAGTCTGAACCGGGCACCCGGCGTGTGCACACCCCATGGGGCAGCAGCATCCGAGCGCATGGCTTCGTGCGACTCGGTGCATCCTGTACCAGAGTGTCCGACAAACACCCCATGGGGCTCAGTGCCCGATCGCCTCCGCATACCGAACTTTGGACAAGCACTGTCAAATAAGGCTAGCGTGCCCTGCGTTCCGCGCGGGGTTGGATCTCCGATGGCCAATGCCGGGGCGTGCGTCTCGAATGCCGTGAAGAGGCCTGGGCTTCAGTCTCTGGTGACGTCCTTCGAAGGGCCCACGGAGGCCTCGCCGCGGCACAGCGAGAGCAGCGCACGCCTCCGGTCGGAGGAGGCAAGATGACGTGATTGGACAATCGCATGGCTTTCTATGGTTTTGGATCCGAGGCATCGCCCTCCAGTCAGCAGTGATGCAGTCGAAACATTCCGCGGCAAGGTTGCATGAGATAGCGTGACATTGATGGTGGGCTTCCGGGCCTACCATTGTGCATGCCTCTTTGGACACGGTCCCGCATGCATATCACGTGACTCTCATGGGCTGGTGTACTAAGGCGAGGAAGTTGCTTCACCGGAGATGAATCGTATGAGACTAGTACCGGTCCGAGCCTGTGAGCCGCAGTGGCCCCGCATGCTGTGGGTTCTCTGCCTCTGGTCAAGGGCTGGCACTGGGATCATCGCGCGGAGCAGGCCTCCACGTGGTGATTCCAGTGCTTGCCCAGTGCAGCCTTCATGGATCCCCGTTTCGGCTCGCCCGGCCGAATCGCGCGAGGAAAGCTCCCGTTCCGCGGGGCCCGTTTGTTACTATGTAAGGGGAGGCCCCCGGCGGCGTCGCATGGCGCCCCGGCCCCGAGACCGCCGGAGGCGATCCTGGGTCAGCCCGTCACCATCCCAGCCGGATGTCCTGTGCAGCCTTCATGGATCCCCGTTTCGGCTCGCCCGGCCGAATCGCGCGAGGAAAGCTCCCGTTCCGCGGGGCCCGTTTGTTACTATGTAAGGGGAGGCCCCCGGCGGCGTCGCATGGCGCCCCGGCCCCGAGACCGCCGGAGGCGATCCTGGGTCACAGCGTGAGGCAGGCTGCAACCTCCGCTATACAAATCAACCCAGCCCCCACGTGGATAAGACCCGTTCTGGTTGTATCGATCCCGCTGCGGCGCAGCCCTCGCGAGGCTGCCCTGCGGCGGGGCAACGGAGATGATGCAGAGGCATTCGATCGTGAGTTGGTACAGCCTTGGCTGTCGGCCATGGGGTGCGCGCCACCTCTGGCCATGGATCCGAGATCGCCCCCCGCCGGAGTCCATCTCCGGCGGGTTCCGAGACGCGGCCCGTGCATGCACATGCACGGGCGCTTGGAGAGCTCCGGTTCTCCGTGGTTTGATGCAGTCACCGACGGATTGGCTCCTCCACGGGGCGTCCGTCGGAGGGCGTGGCTCACGGCAAGCCACCGTGGAGAGGCCATTGACGCCCCTTCATGGGGTTCGATGGTCGCTCCTGGGCATGATGCAGTCGAGTGATTCTGGTTGATCCTGCCAGTTGTCATATGCTTCTCTCAAGGACTAAGCCATGCAAGTGTCAGAATACATGGGATTGAGAGTGAATCTGTGAATGGCTCATTACACCGGCGACAATCTGATGACTGTGCACTGGTTGCTTGGGGCCCTCGTGGTCCCCTGTGACATCGGTCCGGATATTCACCTCAACTGGGTGGCTAATACATGGAAGCTCAGAGCTGTGGCCCGTTCAGGGTCACTGGCAGTTGGCCGATATCAAGACCTGCGCCCGTACAGGGCAGCGTGCAAGGGTGATTCAGGCCGTTTTCTGTGATGGCAAAGATGGTTCTACCATGAATGCTCCACAGTGTGAGTCTCTGACCTATCAGCTCTGGTTGGTGGTGTAGTGGACCACCATGGCTATCACGGGTAACGGGAAATCAGGGTTTGATTCCGGAGAGGGAGCCTAAGAAACGGCTACCATTGCCAAGGCGAGCAGCAGGCGCGCAAATTGTCCACTGCCGACACTGGTCTGGCGAGACAGCGACGAGCCATAGCAGCCCTGCTCACCCTGTGTGGTGGGTGGGACTCCGCAATGAATGCTATCCAAACGCAGCAATGAGTATCAACTGGAGGGCAAGTCTGGTGCCAGCAGCTGCGGTAATTCCAGCTCCAAGAGCGTATACAAATGTTGCTGCTGTTGAAAAGCTCGTAGTCAACCCCTGGGCATGGGGCTGCAGGGCGTCCGGCCGCTCTGCTGGGGCTGTCTCCCGGCCGTCAGGCCGGGTGGCGGCCTCCGTGGATGCGCTGCTGGATTCAAACCCCCTGCAGATGGTCCCCGTGCCCGCTTTGCATGGGTTCGGACCGCTCCGGCAAGAAGCCTCCTTCAGTGGTGGCTGATGCGGTCATGCCTCTGACATGGGCGCGGGTCACTTGCGACCCGACCTCGGAGCCGTCCATGGATGCCACTGTGAACAACTCAGCGCGTCCAAAGCAAACGTGACTTGATTGCATGATTCAGCGCGGGATGGCAAAGGATCGACCATATGTGGACACAGCTGTTCTGCTGAGTCTCAGGGTCCGCAAAGGGCAACGCAGTGCTGGTGCCCCCAGATGGCCGGAGGCTATCCGCTCCGGCGGTGGCCTTCACCGGGCAGCTGGGCGGTGCTGGCTCTGAACGGCAGTGATGGGTCTGTTCGTCGTGATGGATATTGACACGCCAGAGGTGAAATTCTCAGACCGCTGTGGGATCAACTGCGGCAAAGGCGTTCCACTGGAGCATGTTCGTCGATCAAGAACGAGAGTGTGGGGAGCGAAGATGATCAGATACCATCGTAGTCTACCGCTGTAAACTATGTCAGCTCGGTGTCGGTGGGCCATAATCTCCTCAACAGGATGCCATCGGTTTCACTCCTCTGCAGCGAGAAATCAAAGCTTACGGATTCAGGGGGGAGTACGGTCTCAAGGCTGAAACTTAAAGGAATTGATGGAATGGCACCACAAGGCGTGGAGTATGCGGCTTAATTTGACTCAACACGGGGAATGTTACCAGGTCAGGACGCAGTCGGGATTGACAGATTGAGGGTTCTTTCTTGATCCTCTGGACGGTGGTGCATGGCCGCTCCTGATTGGTGGAGTGATTTGTCTGGTTGATTCCGATAACGAGTGAGACCTCTGCCTCTGAATAGTCCCCGGTCTCGCATTCATGTAGGACGGAACACCTGACCCGTGGGTCGGCTTGCCGGTCCCACCGGGGCTCGTGGATTACCCGTCTGAGAGTGCCGGGTATGCTGCTTCTCTCGGGTGCCGTGCATGTTTACCAAGTGCACGCAAGCCAGAGCCAACAGCAGGTCTGTGATGCTCCTAGATGTTCTGGGCCGCACGCGCACTACACTGGTCCAGTGAACAAGCCTTGGTGTCCCATCCATGGGACCGTCCTGCCCAGAAGTGGGCGGGCAACCTTTGCAGCTGTGAATGCGTGTTTGGGATTGATGCTTGCAACTATCTGTCATGAACAAGGAATGCCTGGTATGTGCACGTCATCAGCTTGCACAGATTATGTCCCTGCCATTTATACACACCGCCCATCGTTGCTACTGATGGCAGAATGATAAAGCCCTCAGGAACTCAAGCTGATTGGCACTCGTGCACATCAATGTCTTGTCATGGAATTTGGGCGATGTTCTGTTGCTAGAGGAAGCAAAAGTTGTAACAAGGTTGCTGTAGGTGAACCTGCAGCAGGATCATTGTCGAAGCTTTGTGCAACGCCACCTGCTGGTCAACCAGTGGGTGACGGCGCTGAGGGCTCTCCCGCGCCAGGGAGCAGAGATAGATGGTTGTTGATGTCCAACCTGCTGCAGTGGATGCCTTGGTCCATGTGATGTGGAAGAACGGAGTAGCCTTCGATACGGGAATTGCGAAATGCAGAGACTCGTGAGCTTTGTGGAGATGACTACCTTTGAACGCAACAGGCAAGTGGAGACCAGCGGTTCAATGCCGGTTTCTCCCTTTCGATGCTTCAGTGTCTGAGTCGGAATCGTTATCCAATACGGCTGCAATGATGCCACGGGATCCCATGTTCATCATGGGGTCATTTGGCGTGCAGAGCAGCGCGGAGGGGTGTCCTTCACCTCTCCGCGCGCAGAGGCTTGATCATGGAGCCCACGGACCGCGGCCCAGCCGCGACTCCGCGGGCTCAGAGCGGGGCGGTGCCAACGGCCTCTGGAGACAGAGACCCGTGGTGTTGCCCTCCGATTGGCCTTCGGACGCCCGTTGATGAGAACCGTTGGAGCATGCTGCATTGTGGAGTGATTCGAACCGTTGCATCACCCGCGGCCAAGCCCTGCACGGCGCTGGAACCATCATGGCACGCGGCGCTGGTGTTGGGCCTTCTCCGGCCGCGGGTGATGGGTTTGACACTCCCGGTGCACGGCCCTGATGGATGATTCATCGGGTTGCATTGCTTCGCAATGCCATCGGCTGGCGACCTGAAGCACAGAGAGCTACCTGCTGAATTTAAGCATATCACTTGGCGGAGGAAGAGACAGCAATCGCGATGGCTTCAGTAATGGCGAATGAACCAGATTGACACGGTCTACCCGTATCGTTGTTGGTCACCTGATGCGGTGAGCACTGGGTGCACTCCGGGATGCAATGCTGGCATGGGGATGGCTGTCACGGCTGCACAGACCTACTATGGCGCCGATCCAGAGTCAGAGTGGCCTGGGATGGTCCGCGATACCTGGGCTACAGCCCTCCTGTCAAGAGGACTGGTCGGTGTTCTTAGCCATGGTGTGCACACACGCCAGACCCTGGAGTAGAGCTGCTTGGGACTGTAGGTCAAACGGCCAGGCATGTCCGTGGCAAGGCTGCATACAGACATGGGACCGATAGCTAACAAGTAGACTGATCGAAACGTGCAAAGGACTCTGCAAAGAGGGTTCAAAGTGCCTGAAGCTGCGGCAGGCGACCGGTGGTGGATGCTTCCCTGACACAGAGGATTGCGATGCGGCCCCGGACCGTGAAGTGGCTGGCGGGACCATCCGTGGCTCTCGCACAGGCATTGGCGGTCGTGGGGCCCTTCCCGGCTTTTGGACAAGCGACCTCGGGTCTGGCCTGCGGCTGGCTGCAGAGCCCCACTCTCTGGTGGGATCGATTCGCAGTGGCATTCTGGCAGAGGCACTCCGCCTGTCTGGACCTGGGGGCATGCATTTGGTCGCTGTGACCTATGCCCCGACGGAGAAGAGGCTTCATTGGCTGGGATTCTGGATGGCTTCCGGGCTTGGCTTTGCTCTTTGGTGCTCTGCTGTCCCGCCCGGAGCCGTAACCCATGTCACGGAGCATCATCCTTCGAGAGGGCAAATGTGGCAAGGCAGAATGGCCCTGTGGGTGTCCGGTGTGCCCCTGTGTGGTGCACCGGATGCATGTGCCTACCAACCGCGCCGGGTGCAATCAGTGGGAGAGCTAGTGGTGTGCAGGCCCTCCAGGTCTCTCATCCCGGCTCTCGGTACCCCGGTTGGTGCACAGTGGTGCAAAGGTGTCAAGAGTGGCTTGGCAAGGCAGGGACATCCCCTGCCCGTCTTGAAACACGGACCAAGGAGTCTATCGGAGGCCGCAGGCAATGCTGTGCGTGTAGTCAAAGCTGGTACGGAGCAACTGGTGGCGGGGCCCGCTGTGCCGCCGCCTTGGCCGGGTTTGGCCTCCGCGACCCGACCCAGGCGTGGCATGCAGCAGTGGCCGCAGCTGCCGATTCTCCCGAACGTTGCCTGGTTAAAGCGAACGGACCACTTTCTCCGCGGTGCTACTGTGTTTCACCGCGCCTTTGGGGACTCTGAAGAGCGTGTGGCCATGCCTCTGGGGACTCTGCGCCGCGGTGCTGCCTCTTGGATCCATGCGGGATCTATGGTGCTGCGTGCCGCATGTTTCTCCATGGCGTGCAATGGCAAACCGATCTGATGCAAGAGCTGCCGAGCCTGAATCCAATGGACACTGGTTCTGAGTGCGAGGTGTCCTCCATGGGACCCGAAAGATGGTGAACTATACCTGGCTACGGCGAAGCCGTGGGAAACTGCGGTGGAGGCCGGTCGCAATCCTGACGTGCAAATCGTGTTGTCTGAGCGGGGCATAGGGGTGAAAGGCCAATCGAACCATCTAGTAGCTGGTTTCCG
>CAXIWF010000254.1:0-37347 GCA_964036045.1 Eutreptiella sp. 'Long Island Sound 2002' | reverse complement strand
CAGAGTGATATGGTAGACACGTGTCTGCGCAGTATTATAGAGAATCTAGGTGGGGTCTCTACTGGTACTGGTGGAACTGCGGGAACTGCAGTCAGTGCTGACCGTGCTCTGTGGTGTGCGCGGTACCTGAAGATATCCCTCAATCCCCTGCAGAGCCTCATAGCTTCAGAAGAAACCGGGAATAGGGGCACTAATGATGACGATAATGAAAATGACGACGATGATAATGATGATGAGACGCAAGAGGGGAGCAACGGGGAGGAGGCCGACACCAACACCGGCACTAAAGCCACCACCAAAACCAACACCAAAGCCACTACCCAAACTAATGCTGAAGGAGGAGGAGAAGCAGGTGCAAGCGCACGCCTGTCGGATCTGCTTGCGGAAGTGAGCAGTGTGCAGCACCTGCAGGCCGCCTTTGACTGGGTCTCGCTCACCGCCACCCGCAAGCCCCAGCTGTTCCGTCGCGCGGAGCTGGCAGTTGTGTTCCGCGTCGCCCTGGCAGAGGTTCGTCGTGTGCTCGACCACTTGCACCAGCTACTCCCATCCGCATCAGTCTCCCTACCGCTGCCCCTGCCCCTGCCAGGGTTAACCAAGGAGGTAGGGCGTAAGCGCTCCCTCGAAGCGACATCACTCTCCGCAGCAGGTGCTGGTGGTCGAGCTGTAGCAGCAGCAGCCGCAGTAGATGGAGAGCTGCACCAAGCGATCCAGGCACAAGCTCAGCTCCAGGCTTGGCGAGTTGATCTTCTCAAGCAAGCTGTCGCCACTTGCAGCTCAGAGGGTGGGCTGGGAAGTGCGGAAGCAGATGATACTGACCCTGCTGTCGCTGCGGAGTTCTGGCGAGCGCTGGAAGTTGCGCACAGGGAAGCAGGCGACTTGAAGGCGGCCAATCATATCAGGTGGCAGATGCTGAAAGCTCTCGCCTAGAGAGGCTTGGTGCGTGACTGCTTTTTGGGGTGTGTGTGGGATCTCACGCTTTGGTGTGTGGAAAGCATTTTATCCTGTATCTATGGCAGTGCATCGCAGTGTAGACTGCTTCTAATGTAGCGAGACGAACTATCATACAAATTTTCTGTCTTCATTTAAAAATAAAAATAACACACCTAACAAAATGAGATACTGTTGAAGTATCACAACTTCGAAGTATTATACCGTGGAAGCTGTAATCGGGTATTATTACCCGATATCCCCACAAACTGCCACTATTTTTGCTGCATGCTCCATTTGGAGTTGGGAATCAACCTTGTGAGCAATTAGATTAGGAACGGCCTATCCAATCTACCGGCTACAAGAGAGCTCTACTATCATAGTTCCACCCACCTTCGTGCCTCTCTGTACCCCAGTACCATAGTGCCACATCTCAGCAGTCCTAACACGGCTACACGAGAGCTCTACTATCATAGTTCCACCCACCTTCATGCCTCTCTGTACCCAGTACAACAGTGCCACATCTCAGCAGTCCTCACACGAGGACTGCTGAGATGTGGCACTGTTGTATAATAATCGTGTGATTATTACTCGACACCTTTCTTCAAGAAACAAATTTGACCAAGCTGCGATTAAGTTGCGCTATTCCATTCTTATCCTTAAAAAAATGATAAAGTCTGGCTATTTATGATAATAGCCAGACTCGAAGAATCAGCTCTCTCTATGCGGCAGCGACTCCCCGACATAGTAGAGGTCCATCTCACTATCGTCCAGCACAACCACATCCTTCTCCAGGTCTAGCCCCAGCGCAATGAAGGTATCGAGATCGGGAATGCCGTGAAGTATGCCTGTTCGTACAGGACCCCCCCCCCCCCCCAAAATGCACACAATAGGGAAAAAACAAGTGAAGAAAAATAATGATCAAACATGAAGGTAGATGAAATAAAGCTACAATGGAGGGTGACTAATGATCGAGTCAGTGAAGTGCTGAAGCCCCCCCCCCCCCCCCCCCCCCCCGCCACACACACACACACACACACACACCGCCACCACAGAAACACCTCATCCACACCTCCAAGAAACAACTTAAGCTTACTCACCGTTTTGAACCATGAAGATTTGTCGGGCGCCTCGCCCTCTGAGGGGTTTTCCTTCGTACTTAGCCGGTGCCTTGGCGGGCATCTTTACCGCAGTTGAATTAGGGCATATATGCGTTCGCTTATGGGGCAAAGGAGCCTGCTCAACAGCCCATTTACATATACTACAGTGCCAAGACTGCTGGAGGATGGGCTTATCCACAATATTATGCTCGTAGGAAAAGGTCTTTCTCCACGCTCTGTGCTCCTCATATGCAGTGAGATTCTCAGAGAGATATGTCAGATACTCTGCCAGTTTGCCGTAATCACCACCATAATCTGCGACAAATATAGCTGCTTTGGGGTGGGGTAACAGTGACTTCAAGTGAGCAGCGTCGCCCAGATATACCGGAACAGTGCCTTTACAAGGGAATCAGTAAATGAACAAGAAGAAGAAATAAACAAATAATAATAAGAAGAACTACAAAGTTAAAATATGACCTTGAAGTATCGAAAAACAATTACCCGGGCATATATCGCTGATGCATGTTATCTTGCGAAAAAAGGACATAAGTACAAAAAGGCCGTGCCACATAATAAGAATTCAAAGCTAGATTCTTACCTGCTATTATAGCATCAAATGGCTTTTCCGTTACGTATCCAGGCTCTAAAGAATTCTCAAATGCTAAGTTGAATAAGTAGCGCCCAATCGCTTTTCGCTTAAGATACAAGTTATAAACTGAATCTCTAGTGCGTTGCAACTCTATTCCCTCCGGGATGCTATTGGTGTGCATACACCGTCCCAGTCCATCGACACGGAAGCCTTGGTCCCGTATCCGTTGCACCACCGTATCACGATCAGCGTTGGCAGAGTCGCGGCGATGGCAATCACTCGCTACATACGATGCCCCCTTGATAAGATTACTTGAATTACGAGCCTTGAAGAAGATGGAACTATTAAGATAAGCTTCAATATATACTCTTTGCACTGGGGCTGAGGGGCTCGTCGAGCTATAACCATCAAAGTGTTTGAAGGACTGATCGAAAAGCTGGTGGTATCGGACTTTCGACTCTTCTGTTTCTGCTATGGTTAAGTTGGTCGTTAACTCACAGTAGGCAGGCTTTGTATCTCTGGCTCTTTCCCACCACGCGTGAATATTATACAAGGAAACGGTGATCGTATCTAATCCTTCGAAGGCGGAAGGGGTGAAATACAGGTTGTCCCGGAGATGCTTTATATGCTCCGCATGGAGCCACTCGCATGCAATATCTCCACAGTCCTGCATTCCAATGACAGACTCACCCCAGTGCTTCAGAATAAAATGAAATACTTTAACAGAATGGTTGTAACAGTTTGCCTGCCCTACGATGCCCATAAAAATGCACACACCTAACAATAAGCTATAAATAATAGTACGCCGCCTCATCGTTGCCTGTGATAAGTCCTATCTCTGCAGATAGATATTTACGGACTTTCCACCCTTTGCTGTGCACACTTAATCAGTAACCTAGTTCGTACAATTATAGTAAACATCACTTACCGTTAAAGTAATCTCAGTAAAGCGACCGCCATTACTCTGGGATTAACTTACACAGGGTTGATCGAATAAGGCGAAAAACTGGTGTTTCTTTACGTAGTACCTGGGGTAGAGAGGCAGTGCAGGATTTCTGGATTTCTGGATTTCCTGATTTTGAATGAAGTCTTTGCAGACTGTTATATTCTTCCATATCCTAGAATCATACTGTAGTAACATTACCCAGGTGATGGGATGCAGAAACTTTGTATCTAATAAAGCGGTCAATCTTAGAGCAAAAGCGTTCAACATGCGGTCCATTTCCGCATTTATCCTTGGGCCGCTATTTTTCCTACTTGCAGCCCTCTTTACGCCTCCTGTAGCATGGGGTTACTCTGTCCAAGTAAAATCGGGGGCAAAGTCATGTTTCGTAGTCACTACCACAATAGGCGTGCCGATTACTGGTTCATACGAAATTATTGTCCCTGATCCCAACTACGTATATGTTTCAGTTGTTGGGCCTAATGGATTTTTGCATTTCGAAAAAAAGAGTTCTGACAAATCTGACAAAGAAGATGCATCGGAGGGATTCTTTTCATTTGATGCTGAAATCGATGGTGACTATACCATGTGTATTGCTAATGGAGATGATAATGATAACGATGGCATTCCGCGGTTAATTGCTTTTAATTTTAGAGCTGTCGCCCAAGGCGAAAGAGATTATCAGTTCGCAGGATTGCAATCTGAGTTGCAGGATCTGAGCGAGGGATTAAATTTCCTTAAGGATCATCAGTCATATATGAACCTAAGAGAAGATCTCCATAAAGGGTCGTTAGAGAGCATCAATGTTAAAGTGCTTTGTTGGACCATTCTTGAAGCCATTATTTTAATATCCATGGCCCTTTGGCAGATTATGTACATACGTAGTTTCTTCGAGACGAAGCGTAGACTTTAGCCTGGGATGCCATGGTGCACTAACATCACGTGATAAGAGCTTTGCTGAGCGGAATGTCTTGAGAGGAATTTTGGGAAACTTTCATGGGGGATGTTGCGCAACAACACAGTATGTACTTTTGATACTGCTCTGATTTTGACCGATCCATCGAGAGGTGTAATTATGACCAGCCCGATTATATCTATTCACTCACTCACCAACCGAGGATCATTATCAAGTAACTGTGATGTGTATAAAAATCGATATAATTCAATGGCAACGGAAATGATTCCCGGCCATGCTTGACTAGCCGTCCCCTCCCACCCTACCGCAGGTTGTTCTTTACACTTTCCCGACATACTCCTCGTTTATTTCTCCTTGCACCATCGCCGTTATATTTGGTACGTAAATTCTTTGGTTCCATTTGTAACTGCTGGTTAAGTAAAAAGGCTATGACTCATTCGGGCTAAAAAATGACTTGGAGAATTTGCGGTACATTTATTTTTTGATAATGTATGCTCGTTGCTAAGCGAAAGTCCAATCTGCTCACCACCGTGGCTATAAATAGTCTTTATTTGGTGCGTTTATACCCCCCACTGATACTTTCATGTACTGTACCGAACCATTGGTGTAAATTGATAACGAAGTATAAACTTTCAAGCAATACAGTAACTCGTTTCGGTCCCTTAGAGACTTCTATCGAATGAGAGATATCATAGTTCCTTGAGATGCAGAACCAGACACAACTCGTTAAGATTTTAGCCGAAGATAATAACTTTACCAAGGGTGAATATTAATTGGGTATTAATAAGGATATTTGTACCGCGTTTTATCAAGAGAATACTCAGTAATCTCACTTCCAGCGGAGGCATGTTCTCTAGCGTTGGATCAAACTTTTGACTTCACAGTGGTTAAGCACTGTGTACATAATATGTCATGCATAAAATATGACTGAGCTCAACTGTGGTCAAAGAAACTCGTCCAGAGCTTGCGTGGAAGAAATAAAATTTTAGGAGGTATACTTGCTCGTAGAGTCTATTTGTTAGCGTAGAGGTAAATGAGGCCCACGATGAACGGAAGGGACACGAATCCTAAAACACCAAGTGCGACTGGTAGTCGCTCCTTCATGGGGGTGCGGTCAAACTGTTGAAAATATGCCACAACCAGTAATCAGAGGAGCATCAATGGTGTAATCAGGTATAGGAAAAAAGTATTTCAATGCGATTAAGCATACAACAAAGGGTCCATTGTATTAAGTAAACACATTGTATTAAGTAAAAACTCAAACTATACACATTCGAACTATTTTCATAAAATACACACCTCAGACTCGAAGTACTCTCCTTCTTCGTCTCTCTGCCGAGTGATCTTATTTTGATCGCCATACGGATCTGAAAAAAGACGGCTGGTTCTCGTACGTAGAATTTTCTTAGCAATTCTGCGCTCAAAGCCACAATTAAGTAGATTCGAACGTTGGGAGGTAGAATGAATTATGGCCTTGTGATTACGCACCGAGAAAGCCGCGCAATAAAGACTAAGCAGCAGCACCACACTTATTTTCAGAAAAATGACTAACCCTATCATAATGTTAAACTAATGTTCAACCATGCATATATATATTTTTGATGAAACTAACGAGTGCTGCCCGAATCTATTTTGAAATTCTTTATTTAACTGTTCTACTGGTAGTTCGTGCCAGGTTCATTTACACAGTACAGTACAGGTATGCTTTCGTTAATTTCTATTCCACAGATCTGGAGAATCTCCGACATCTGATGTCGTGCCACATCATCATTCCAGCATCCAGCATCCAAACTGTGCAATCCCAGGATCCAACGTAAATTTAATGTTTAGTTATTTGGTATATATTTATAGATCATTTTAACCCTTGAACCATAACCTTTCGGAACATGCGCCACGCCAGAGCAACGTAACTTAATCACAAGTTGTTGGTAACAATCAAAAAATTTTCTGAGACAAGAGCTCCAATTCCAGAATTCCAGAATTTAAAATTTACAATGCTGGAATGGGATAATTTCACTTTATCATAACTTTAGTGTGATACTCGTAGGACTAAGTCTATGCAGCATTGAAATAAAGCCATAACCAGCGAAAAAAACGGAAGTATTTTGTGTTGATTTTTCCCTTTTCGATAATCTCAGAAGAAATAACATTGTGTTTTGTCAAGTGTTATCGCAATATCACAGGTCCAAAAAGTACAATATTTCCTCGGAAGACTCGATGAAATCCTATCAATCATACGTTATACCCTTACTAGTTACGTTACTGCTATGCGCAGCGCACTCTTCCCCATTAAGTGCAATGCAGGGAAAACAACCCAGCATTGTAAAGCAGTCCTTTGGCTCCTCCAAGACTGCCACGTGTAAGGTTGAAGGCTTGGCGTGCCATGCTTCATCTTTACATTCTGCTCCTTTACCGGCAGAAAGATCTAATCTACTTAAAATTAAGGGTGGTTTCAATGCGATGTTTATGCCCAAGCTAAGTTTACCAGTTTCTAAGTTTCTCATGCAGGTAATTCATTTGGGAATGTGACAGATAATTCTCACACTGTTGGGAATGTGACAGATAGCCACAGCTACATTACTTGTGTCGGATGAAAACATATTTTCCACTATGTCCATCGATATTCCCACTTAAGCGCCTTTAACTTATGCTTTTTTCTTTTTAAAATTCTTTTGACTGACTTAACTGACCATTCCTGGTTTTACTTTTTCCGCCTTCATGAACTATTCTTCCACAGCTGTCGTTGACGATCTTTAATGTCGTGTGCTGGGCTATCCCTCTGTACAGTGAACGATTCGCCCAAAATAAGACTATCATGAGTCTTGCGAATAGTTTTGCTGGAGGTATATTTCTCATGCTGTCAATGGGTCACCTGTTGCCCGAGGCTATTAATCTGATGGCTTCTACCACCGAAGGCGAAGGTGGCGGTATGCAGGCACTGGTATATAGCCTGGCTGGGTTTATGGTGATGCTTTTCATCGAAAAGGTGGCTTTTGATGTTGATCATGGGCATGGTGATGAAGATGATGAAGAAATTGACTTGTCAGGGTTATTACCTGAACGTGTAAAATCGTCAGCGAATGCAGCGGCGGCAACCGTGTGCCGTACTCATAACGAAGAAGCCAACCCTCAGGGAGCTGACAGTGTGAAAAGTGTATCAAGCGCTGTAACGACAGGAGGTGTGCGGAGTAGATCAAGTAGCAAAGCCACACCACTTTCCTGGATGAACTCATCGGTGGTGCTCTGCTTCGCCATGTCCATCCACAGCTTCCTTGAGGTGAGCGACTATACTTCAACTGACGGGGGAAGAGAAGTACACTTGAATTCATTCTCCTGGTCGGTCATCCCCTTTAGTATACCAAATTTTCATGGTTTATTTTTACACACACTTGTGCTGTCCTGTCCTGTGGATGTACTGTATTCTTTATTATACTTTAAAACAGGCTGCAGCCCTGGGCTTGGCCACCGACTACACATCTGCCGTGATGATGACGACCTGCATCGCCCTGCACCAGCCCGCAGAATCCATGGCCCTGCTAGTCTCCTTCCTGAAGTCAGGCATGTCCAGGCGCTCCATCACGATGTGGCTGGCTGGTTTCAGCTGCGTCGCCCTGGTGGGAGTCTCCACAGGGCTGCTCGTGAATGTGCTGGCAAGCACGCTGGTAGAGGCGGTGGTGATGGCCGTGACTGCGGGAACCTTCATTTATGTGGGTGCAACGGAGGTGAGCTAAGGCGAAATAATTTACCCCCTCATCCACCCCCTCATCACCCCCTCCCCCCTCTGCGCGCGCCTCCCCAACTGACTTTCACTATTCGGAGTATCACGTTTCCCCTCTTTTGATTTCGTTTCTGCATTGCATATTAATTATTGGGTTAAAATGCTTTTGTGTGGCTGTTGTTTGGGGGGATTGGTTGAACAACGGTTTAACGGGTTTGCGGGGCGTGTATCTATCTGAACACTGTGTTGAGCAGATTGCCAGCGAGGAGTTCGAGCACGGTTCACAGCTGCAGAAGTACCAGCGCTTCTTCTCCTATGCTGCAGGCATGGCGCTCATGGCAGGCATCGCCAAGTTCTCAGAGCGTGTGGAAAGCCGCATCGGGGCGTAGATAAGGGCGTAAGGGGGCGTGAATAAGCGCTTTTATTGAAGACGAGGAGGAGGGAGGGTTGGGGGAAGAGAAGGAGGAGAAGGAGGAGAGAGTGGTGGTGGCGGCGGCGGCGGTAATTTCATTAGAAGGGGTATAATGAAAAAATTAGGCAGAAATAGGGAGCAAGTGAGATGCTGGCGCTGGCAGTTATATCTATACTGTATCTGGTACCATAAAGCATTCGGTTTTAGTAGTGGATGCTGTCACTATGGGACATACACCCTTTCTACATAGCAAGAATCGCAGGAATAGAAGATACGCGGAAAAGTATTAGTTTTTTTTGGCTCAAAATCTACCACAGGTCCCAATGTATAAAGAATCGATAGATATCTAAATTTCTCTCGGTATTTTTTACCCGTCTGGTGCTCGTGGATGTATATCTATGTTGTCAAACGTCACCCCTCCCCTTGGAATAAGGAGGCGGGTTACTGGTGTACTAAGACAGAGGAGGTGAGCGGTTTTTAATTAACACATCAATGAATGAATTGATGTTCCGGGAATTTGCTTTTTCGGTGCATCTGATGAACTATCGTTAAATAAAAAAAATGTACTAACTGCTGCGTCTAGGTGGATGTATATACCATCGGACTTGATTTACACCAAATATAGGTATTTACAAAATAAAAAAAAACATTTAATGAATGCGAGAATTCGATATATATGATAAGATTACTCAGTTCTCATTCACCAATTGAATGGACATTAACTGAGGTACTACGGCCGTGTGCCGCTGGTTATTGGTTGGTCGGTCGGTTGGTTGGTTGGTCGGTCGGTCGGTTGGTTGGTTGGTTGGTCGGTCGGTTGGTTGGTTGGTCAGTTGATGTATCTAATGGAGATACCCGGAAAGTTTCAAGCAAATACGGCCGGGGAACAATGGTGCCCTCTTCTAAGCTGTCCGGCACAACTGGTTCAGCAGCATCTGCTGAAGGAAGTTGCTGTAGTATCTGTTGGGATTGCGAAATGCCTCGCTGCATCGATGCCGGTAGTTGCTTCTCAGCAGCGCGCTCTATTTCCAGCAATTCCCTCCTCGTCTCGTTATGAGGTTTAGCTTGAAATAGTTTTCCTGCCTGCTTTTGTTGTTTTTGTTGTTGTTGTTGTTGTTGTTCTTCTTCTTCTTCTTCTTGTTGTTGTTGTTGTTGTTGTTGTTGTTGTTGTTGTTCTTGTTCTTGTTGTTGCAGCTCTCTACTAAATATTTCAGCACGAATCCAATCAGCCAGCAGTAGGGCAGCGGCCGGGCCAAGCATGATGCCCCTCTGCCCCCAGACCTGCACCCACCCACAGCCCGTCCCCCAAGTGGTCCACGATGGGCACTCCACGCATAGAGAACGGCATCAGCCCAGCCCACGCCCCAATCAAACCACCATTAATACCGCGGCTAGATGATACCTGCTGGTGCGGGTACTGATGCTGATGCTGATGCTGATGCAGGTGCTGCTGTGGCAGATCGCGCACATAAGCACGGCGTAAAGTAGGTAAAGAAGTCAAGACCTTATCCTCCAGCAGCTCCGCGATGAGCTGTTCATCCACCTCATAGTCCCTTGAATACCGGGGGAGAAACCTGTCTCCCCCGAAGTAAAAGTGGCCATCAGGTCCCTTCCGGCCATAGGCATGCCTCGTTATCCGCGCCTTCGCTGCCGCCACCGCTCCTGCTCCTCCTCCTCCTCCTGAGCTTGTCTGGGTCCGAGTCTCAGTCTCTGCAACGAACCATGGTTTGCGCCCTCGCTCCCTTCTGCTCCCATAGTTAGTGCCCTCGTTGATGGCACTCTTTTCTGACTGTTACTGCTATAACTACAGTTATCCCCACTACATCGCCCATCACAGTCACTTGCACCTATGGAAGTCTTTCCCTGCTGTACCAAAGCTGTCAGATTTGTCCGGTCTGACAGCTCTGAAACGATTGCCTCGTCATCACTGCAGCTCTCCACATGAGTGAGATGCGGCGGCATAGAGTGCTTCTGCATAACCTCCCAGTCATACGAACTCTCAAACCAGTACACAACTGGAAATGGTATTTTATCCTCGCGCTTTGCTGTAAATGTGCGAACACCGTGGGCGGATGGATGGGTGCTATCAATCATGATCCGAGTAGCTATAGCATCATTGTCCTTTTTAATTAACACCGGGAATTCGTCAACAGAGTTCATCACGTACCCACGACTGACAGAATCAGTATTGGTGTCATTATCCTCCTCCTCATCCTCATCCTCCTCATCGTCATCATCACGGTGACTAACCACAATCTGGCCCTTAACCGGCACCACACCGACAGCTCTACCTAGCGGAGCAAGCAGTTCGTCTACCCATGCACCACTACAGACACACACATGAGGGGCTCGAAACCGCCTCCCATCCTGCAGCTCCACTTCGAACATAGTGCTGTTTCTATAGCAGTTGCCATTGGTGTTGCCACCGTCCCTAGAACCTCCACTGGGTATTTGGTGGACTTTGCCATGATCATCATGACCAGCTCGAATTTGGGCAATTGACACCACTGTAGAGTTTTCATGCAGTACACCACCAGCTTCAGTAAACCTCTCCGCCATAGCATGAGCTGCAAGGCTTGCGTTGACCTGACCACTTAGCGGAGTCCACACAGCCGCCAAAACACCATCAGATGCCTGTGGTAGTATTTTACGGACCTCTTTAATACCATCTAGAAATTCAACTGCACCAATCGGAGTGCCTGTTTCCACATCGCTGAAGCATGGTGCATGACTGCTATTGTCGTGTCCAACTTCTAGAGTGGCTTGGCCTAGGCTTTTACTATTGATAGCTGTGTATTTATCGTTGTGGGTTGGCATATTGGCTGCAGGCTTCTTCGTCCTGGCTGAAAGCAAGTCAATTTCATTAAGGTAGCTCTGCCAAGCGTATTTCTTCTGTTGCTCTGTCTCTGCTAGTTGTATGCATCCACACTGTGCATATTCGATACCTCCTGGTATGGTACGGTGGAGGTGCTGATACCACGCTGATGAAAGATGGGACAACCACGCCTCAGCGTAACTTCCCTCCACCCTATTGCCCCCATTGGTTGGTACGTTGGGATTTGGACGACCGATTGTGTACAAGGTTCCTGCCGACAGTCCTGTTGCCTCACAAGCAATACTCTGCCTTTCAAGCAAAGTTACCCGTAAATTTCGCTGCGCTTTATGACTGGTGCACTGTGCGGTGGTGGAGTTGAAGGGCATTGACACAGGGAATCCTTTAATATACGACGCTTCCTTCCGCAGCCTACTAAAATATTCCGGGAGAGTAAGTGCTAGAGCAGCAGTAGAGCCGACTATACCACCCCCAATAACAATTACATCACTATATTCAATTATACAGGTAGCCGTGGTACGGGAAGTGGTAGCAGCACTTGATTCGCATGCGCTTCGATGGCGTAGACATGCCGGGTCGCTCAATGTCGTCCAAGCTGCGAAGACTCCACCCACCGAGGGTAGCCCACGCTTCATAGTGTTCATATTCATCTTTTTTAGATACAGTTATAATCACTTTTAAAAACACTTTTACCTGGTGCTGGGACGATCTCCTTCGATCCGGGGACAGAAACTGGGAAATACCAGTACATGATGAAACAGTTAATTTGGTAAACTTATCCAGACTAACGAAAAATTTAGCCTCAACAAATACTACTACTAGTAATGTGCATACGCTGGTGCTATTCACAGACCCTGTGCATAGGGTTGCTTTCCGAAGTTCGAAAAGTTATGTTCAGCTTTATACGCTTTGATTTGCCCCAAGCACTACTAAGTACTATAGGTTAGATTACGCAACAAAAGAAAGCGGATGGAGCTCAACTTTTGCTTAAGATTAGAGCGAAAGCAGGAAGCATAGTTTAATAGCGCATAAATTCTCGGGAAACAGTCACGGTATGGCACCACGGTGGTGATCGAGTTAAGCTTTAAACTATATTTCAAGTAGTTCGAAAGGATCGTCGGACAAAATTGTACTTCGAAAGTGGACGGAACAATAGAAAATATCGGCGTCGTGGAGCAAACGAGTTGGTTTGATAGTGTCTTACCAATAGGAAGAGGGAAGGTCTATTGAGCAAAAACTCTGCAAGTATAATCTTCTCTCTGACAATAAAAGGTTAATCCTCGTGACCGGTTGGTAGGAACTCTCAATCCGATCATAATAATCAAGCGCATCACAACGCTCTGAGGAACTACCTTAGATGAACTTCCGCATCTCATCGTATAATACTAGCACCATGGCCGATGCGATTGCTCGGACGTTGTTCGCGAAGACGCCTTTGTACAGCGCCATCGCGCCGCCTTCGTGCTTGAGGATGTGCTTGAGAGCACCCATGCTAGTGGAGTACTGGACATCCGCCGCGGCGCGCCCGCTCTGCATCATCAAGCGGCGCCTAATCGTATCCAGTGGGTATGCAATAATCGCAGCGCTGACATCCACGAACATAGCCAACCCAAACTTCGCTAGGATCGGAGCGTTGTTGCCATGGTCTTTGAAAAATATCTCCTTGCCAGCATCGTAGAAACCAAAGTAACCCGCTCGGTAGACGATGATTCCTGCCACACTAGGGCCGTATCCACGATAGAGTCCCATTATTCCATCTTTCTTATAGATTTTCGTCACACAGTCACGGAATCCATTAAACTCCTTGTGCCCGACATCCGCTGCAACCCGCGTATACGCAAATTCCAGAGGATATGCTACAGTCAAAGAGGTAGCTCCGGCGGCTCCACCAGCAGCGAGGTATCCAGCAAACCATAAGATGAAGTTATCCTTTGTACGCTCCGGAACAAAAATCCTCTGGTATCTTTCTTTAAAGGCGAAATTCATTGCCTGTGTGGGAAAGTAGCGCATGCAGTTAATGAGATTCCCAGTCCATAGGGCGGGAATGCCCTTATTTTTGATGATAGCAGTACCACACTCGAGCATACCGCTGTAATTAGTTCCCGCAGCGGCCTGAGTCTGAAGAACGATTTTAACACGCTCCAAGGGGGCACACAGGGTTTTAGCAAGGCAGCCACTGGTACCGCCCATAACCAAGGTTGTCACAAATTCAATGGCTCCACCCTTGCCACTTGATGAACCAGTCGGACCTCCCATTTTATCACAGTTTTCTACTTGAATTACTTCGACGATTCCAGCAGGTAATGGATAATTCCACAGCTAAATTACCTGTAAAATAATTACGTGATCTGTTATTCCAGTAAAATTATTGCAGCAGAGTAACTTTGTGACGGCGGCGACTGCTCGAATTTCATCTGTCGTCGCGATCATTTTGTGCACCACTCAATCACATGATGAGTACTACTAAGTAAGTTACAAAAAATGACCGACCGACCAACCGACCAGCATCCCTAAAATTCCCAGCAATCCCAGAATTCCACACGTCCAGCACAGAATTGGACACGAGGTTAGTTATAAGTTGCCGCGAAGTTAGTTCAGACTGGAGTCAGGTCATATTTTTGCTGCGTATATTCCACGCCCTGGACCTAGGTCATAAATATTTTTTTTGTATATTCTAAAACTAAAACAAGTCGAGGAATCATATACTATGGTCAACGATGATACTAAATATAGCCTTGGATTCAAACGAACTGTTGTGTCGGTGATATCAGGAGTCGGTGCTGGGCTTGCCTGTACTATAACATGTGCACCACTTGATGTCGCAAAGGTACGGATGCAGGTACAAGGCTCGCTAGGTGTGAAAAAGTATGATGGCGTGCTATCTTCTGTCGCAAGAATATACAAAGAAGAAGGTGCGCGTGGTTTATTCCGTGGAGTTGGTCCGGCTCTTATAACCATCCCATTGTTCTGGGGGGTGTATTGGCCTATATACAATCGCTTGAAAGTGCAATTTGAAGAAGAGTACCCGCATCGTAGCCCATACATGTGGCATGTCATGTCTGCCATATGCGCGGGGGGCATTAGCGACATTATCACGAACCCCTTTTGGGTTGTACGCACGCGCATACAGACCCTGGCATTGCATCCTGAGCTCAAACTAAGCTCCAATATATCTACTTTTCAGATGTTTCGCGCTATATATCGCGATGAAGGAGTCGTCGCATTCTACAGGGGACTTGGAGCTAGTATTCTTGGGCTATCCCATGTAGCGATTCAGTTCCCTTTATGTAAGTCAGTTTCGAATTTCTGCCGACAGCTTACATATATTTACTTGGGCAGGATCGTCCTCGCTCTTGCTATCGTACTTTATAGCAAATGCATGACATGCCCTTTCTTCCTCCCGTCTATCCATATCTGACTGAATTATACTGGTAGATGAGTATCTCAAGGCACAAATGCGGGGCAGATCTGGACCTCAAGGGAAAGAGTCGGTAAGTAGATGTGTGCGCGGGTACTTGAATAGAACATTAATATCGGCAGAAACGTATTCTTCTTTTTAAAACCGCACCACCACAATCACATATTATGTCACATATGATTATTCTTATCGTTTCTTATATATATTTTTTTAAATCGGATCGCATACGTATCGTATTGTATCACATCGCATGTGTTTTCTCTCTACAACGATCAGTACTGGGAGATCTTGGGCGCGTCAATGGCTGCCAAGCTGGTGGCCACGAGTGTGTCATACCCTCATGAAGTGCTTCGCGCACGACTGCAAGATACCAGATTCACAAAGCCTTCTGCAACTGCAGGCGCTGCAGCGCATGCCTCCCCTGTCGCCCCCACCCCCTCCGCTTCTGCTGTTGCTGCATCATCTTCTTCTCCTGCCGTAGTCGCGGCTTCTTCTTCTTCCTCTTCTTCGTCGTCGTCGTCTACCTCTCACATCTCCCGTGCTGGAGTTGGAGGCCAAAATAATTGCACTGCTGCCACTCATACTCGACGAGCGACCTCGCGGACCAACTCGACTATTACTTCATCCACTACTATGCATAGTGGAAATAAGGCATCCGCCCCAATTTTAACCCCGGCTCCATCTATGATGCAGAGGGTGCTACGCGGCCACAATCTTTTCTCCGTCCTAATGCAGATAATACGTACTGAAGGTGTTCTCTCACTGTGGAGTGGCCTGCAAGTGAACCTCGTGCGGATCATGCCCGCCACTGCTACTACATTCCTGGCATACGAATACCTGTCACGATATCTCAACAACTCTAAGTTTCTCAATTAGAATTATTTCCCTTACTAGCAGGCTTCCCCTATTTGTCGATTCATTATGGTAGTAGTTAAATGGGCATTACCATAGTGGCAACAATGTATAGTGTATTTATTATATATATTTGAAGGTTGGGTCGGAATGGGATCACTAACGTTATGTGCTCTGATTATAAATTATGTGCCTTTTAACTCCATATTTTCAACTTTGGATAAGTGAATTTAAATGCGTCGAATGTACCGCTCTCTCGTTACCCTATAGATCATAAATAACATTCGATCACGATAGGTCTAACAGTCTATCTTAGGCTTAAATTAATGCTTTGTTCATGCACTGCTCCTAACAGTCGCTGCTGCTTTTGCCACTGCCAGCAGCTCTGTGCGATCAGTGATCTTCACCAGCTCTCTGCGCGGACTGCTAGCTGCACCGCGCCTTTCCTCCTCCCTCGCAATGTTCATATACTGCTCCCAGCTGACAGCATGCGCGGAGATGGTGTCGGTCTCGGGGAGGTTCTCTAGTGGTTCCCAGCTGCACTCTTTTGCATCGGAATCTACTATTGCAGCTGCCTCTGGACCTGCATCTGCATCTGAGTGTTTTTTTACATCTTGACGGTTTGGTAGCAGCTTATTCTGGGATGAAGTCAAAGATTTGCTCTTGATATCCTCAAGCACACTCGTTGCCGTCTCTTTCGCGTCAGGGACATTGGATGCAACAATGCCCGTGGCGCCTCTCTTAAGCCATCCGGTCACATACACATTGCCATCTTCTGTTCTGGCTCCTGCTCCTCCCCCCCTTTTCAAATCGTCCTTACTGTCAGGCGAGTTAGTAAGGGGGTCATCAACATGACCTCTGTCTTTACCAGTGCCAGATTGACGCCATTGCACTCTGCCATTAACATGAGGCACTGTACCACTACGCTGGTCAAAGGGCAACTCATCGTCGATGCTCTCGCACCTGTAGCCGACGCTGCTCAACACCAGATCACAGGGGATTTCAACAGTCTCATCAGTCGGCACTGCCCGTTGAGCTCCAGCAGGGCCTTCTAGCTTGTTCCTTCTGAACAATACTGAAGTAGCACGATCAAGAGATCCCTGGCTTGCTGCCTGCTGATACTGGGCTTCACTAGATCCGACACAACCACCTCCTACTATCTCAACGGGACTAAGCAAAAAGCGAAATTCTAGAATCCTTTCTTCATCATCTTTGTCGTTATGTATTTCCCGCCCAGCGGTTTTCTCGATTAAGTCAACAATTCGCTTCTTTGGTCGGTTGTCCTTTAATTCTTCCAAGCTGGCTTCAGTCTTACCCATCGTGAGCTCCTTACCATCTATTACAACTCTCACCCCAAATAGTCTAGTCAGCTCTCTGAACTCTTTAATTGTGAATGCGGCCTGCATGTGCCCTCGGCGCCCTACCACGGTCACCCGACGCACCGAGCTCCTGCGCAGTGCATGCAGTGCATGGTCTGCGATGTCAGTCCAAGCCAGCTCGTCGCAGCTCTTCGTGAGCACTCGTGCGCAATCAAGAGCGACGTTGCCCTGCCCGATGATGACAACATTTCGCACTGTACTGAGGTCAACGTCCCCACACGCGCTTAATCGGTTGTACTCGGGGTGCCCGTTGTACCAATTAACAAACTGACGAGCAGGGATAACACCAGAGGTAGCTTCTCCAGGAATCCCGAGTTTGTTATCTGACGAAGCACCGTATGCAAGGACAACTGCAGAGTAAGCTTTTCGCAAGGATTGCAAACTCACATTGCATAATGGGGCATTACTATCGACATTGATTGGGTCAAAACAGTCTTGCCCAGGACTGTACTTATGCCCAACCTGCACATTTCCAAAAAAACGATATCTAGAAGACTGTGCTACCTGTTGGAAGGTATTTGTTACGGTTTTTACTTCAGGGTGGTCAGGCGCCACGCCAAATCTGACCAAGCCGTAGGGAACAGGCATCCGTTCGAACATGTCAACTCGAGAATCCTCATCCCGCTCCAATATGTATTTGGCTGTGTAATACGCGGAAGGTCCAGATCCAACTATGGCAATGTGGTTGTGATGTTGGCATGAATCATGACGAATAAAACTTAGTTTCCAGCGGATATGGCGCATAGTTGCCAATGCTGACACGGCTCTATTCTGTGAATGCTGTCGCAACAGTCGACCAAACATGCTTGCAATTGACCACACACGCAAACCAAGAAATTCGTCTTTCAGTTCAGAGTGAAGAATTGTATAAATTAATTTATCAGTGGTTGTCAAACTACTGATCTAAGAACAAATTTGCTCCCTGCTCGGCTCGCAAATGTTGCTCCAAGAATTTCTCAAATTCTCAATTCCTGCAATTCCAGCAGAATTCCTGAATGACGTGTCGAATGTGTTGCTGTTGGTGACACTGCAGCAGCATCGTTTACTTTTACTTATACCCGATAAAACTTTATATGAACAGATTGGCCCATCGAAAGGGCTTCGAAGCTACAGTCTTATCACCTTCGCTTCTTGCTTATGAGGTTAGGGTCTAGTTTGTTCGAAACGTAGCTTTCTGGCTTTCACCGATTGTATCTGCTGGTCAAAAGTTGCTGCCATGCTGGCGAAAGCTGCAAAAGCGTTGAAATTGTTAAGTAGATTTATTATTTATGTACACATGATATCTTACAATTCGATAATCATAAATCTATAGAGCGGCAGTAAGAACTGCCGAACTGACTGACTGGCTAACTTTTTAGTCACCGGTTCTCCTGAAAGAGGAAAATATAGCAAACGACATCGTCCATGTCGTGATACTCGTCGAGATGTCATCATAACTTATCAAAACAGGCAAGGCACTCAGTACCGGTACGTATAGCCCTGAAGTGCTGGATCGGATCCCGTAGATTGACCAGGAGAACCATAATAGTCTCCTTCCCCCGTCGCAACAAAAACAGCAGAAGCAGGAGCAGGAGCAGAAGCAGAAGCAGCTGCGACGCCGGCCTCGTCTATACCACTGGCACTGGTGGTACGGCTGCGTGGAACGCCGTGTCTGAGTCTGGCAGCCTCATCCGCAGCGGCGCGCCGTTCGGGAGTGCTGAGGGAGCGCGGCAAGAAGAAGCTGTTGCTACTGCCTATACTGCTACCAGCACTGCTCGCGAAGACACCACCGAAGCTACCAGATTGACACCTGCTGTCCAGCTCTCCCACTCCCCCTCCTCCTCCCCTCCACGTTCTGCTACATTTTGGTTTTGGCGCGTGAAATAATACGCCCCGCTGGTGATATCACCAAGACTGCCACTACCAGCATTACCACCTGAAGTGGGGGAGCTAGACAAGAAAGCCTGGCCAAAGTTGACAGCTGCGTAGTTACTGTATTGGGGCCGCGGCTGCTGTACATCGGACATCTGTAGCTTCTGTTGCTGGTGTTGCTGCTCTAGCTGTTGATGTTGCTCGAGCTGGTTTTGTTCCAGCTGGTGCTGCTCTAGCTGGTGCATTTGTTCCAGCTCGTGCTTTTGTTTAAGTTGTTGTAGTTGCTCTAGCTTTCGATGTTGCTCAAGTAAATCTGCTTCTGCTACAGCCTGCTGGACAGTGCCACCACCAGCATCACCAGCACCATCATCATCATAGCGAACCGTGCGATTATCGTCAGCACCACCAGCTGTAGAGTTATCCCGCAAAATCGTGTTACTGATGACTTTATGATAACCGTAATAGCCGGCTGACAGAGGCGGATTATCCCCTGATCCCTGCTCAGACTCGCTTCCTAGTGGAGCGCTAGCAGCAGCGCCGGTAGCAGCAGTAGTTACAGGGCGACCAATCCTACCAGCAGGCCCAGCGTCAATTGATACCATGATATTAAGTACTGCGTGGTTATCGTCACTGCTATCGTCACATTTGCCTACACTGCTGGCTGGAGGCAAGACTTGCCTCTCAGGATGCTCAACCGCGGGCTCCTGACCACCACCACCACCACCACCAAGACCACCAACACGAGGAGTAGTTGCTGGACATTCAATTTCACCCAGGGCATCAAAAGTAGCAGTAGCGGCGGCTAAGGAAGCAATGGTGGTTGGTTGTGGTGTAGCCAGGTCCTCACTATTAGAACGACTACCCCGATTAGCCAACTGCTCTGAATACACTTTCGACTCCCTCGGTGCCTTCAACATACTCCTCCTGAGACCACTGCCACTGCCACCACCACTACCAATGCCACCGCCACCTCCAGAGCCGCTTCTTTCTCGTGAAGAAGTTATGCCACTCAGAAGGGAGTGACCACCACCAGAACCCACAATATCATTAGCATCGCCGCTTACTTTTCGAACAGTCAAATCTCCTCTGCGTTTTTCTCCTGTGTCAGCCACACTCCCTACTACTCCAAGCTTCAGAGGAGGCTGCTGATATTGTACCAGAGTTGGTGGTGTACTTAGATCGTTATCTTTACTATTTTCTGGCGAAGTTCTTGGATACTGCTGCTCGCTATGGGTCCCTTGATCCCCAAGTGCGAATGGCATTGACCAGCCACGGTTCCTACTGCCCAGCATAGTTCCCCTTGTTCTTGGAATGGGGTCGGTGCTAACGTACTGATCTGCGGATGCATTGCTACTGATGCTGTCTGCCCTGCCTCTCTGCTGCTTGTAAAAAAAAACCACACTCTTATCTCTTGCTAGCGTTCCAGTTCCGTGGTCCCCAGATCCGTCTTCATCAGCATCACCCTCCCAAGCACCCCCATCCCCACCCTTACAAGTGCCACCAGCAGCAGCACCAGTACCACCACAGTAACCTTTCGCACTCCCACTGCTGAAGCTCCCCACACTCTCAGTGGGCAGGTCGTCGGGCCCGAGGCCAACTCGCATCATCGGATGATAAGCACCGGCGCTGCTGTGTGAGCCGTAAGAGCTGTAGCCTCCTACTGCCTGGTGATGCAAGTAATTATAGGGAATGCGGAGTCTGTCCTCAAATCTACTACTGGGGAATGAAGAAAACAACAATTTCATCAGAGATTGAGCATTGCGTCGAAAACCGTTAATAATGGGCGACGGGAAAAAACCGCAATTTGACAGTTGAACTGCAGAGTTGATCAACAACTTCAAAAATAAAGAAGGAAAGTTTCGTTCACATTTTAAGCGGGGCATGTTCAGCTTTTGTCAATCAGCATTACCTGTGATCATGTATAGCTTCTAACCCGATAATCAGCCCACTCCCGCTAGCACCACTGCCGCCACTTAGATCCCTGTAGTTCCCTCCCACTTGTCCCCCATGCAGACCATGCCGTTCATCCACAGGCTGCAGATAGGAGGGATGCCGCGTGCTCAGAGAAGGCAGTGAGGACGACAGCGACATGAGTTCATCACCAGCTGCCCCAGCCGCCTCAGCTGCTCTACGCTCAGCACCCTGACCCCCCTGCCCAGCCCGCCCACCCTCTTCCGTGTCAAACAGTCCGCCTGAGGGTGTATAATCCCTATCATCATCACTGCTGTCTTGTTCTGATGCTGCTCTACCCCTCCCACCTCCACTCCCTCTGGCTGATGAGTCTCGACCCATCCCTGTGTAGTCAGGATACAAACCCCCATCTCTAAGAAGTCTAGTTTTGGCGCTATAGAAAAGTATGACATCATATACATATGATATTAAAAACGAAAATCTTCATTGGGTTAAGAGTGCAAAAAACAGAGAGGGAGGTGGGGATGTAGAGAAGCATTACAAGCATGCTTGGTTTCATCTGCCGATGGCCATAATAGAATCATCAACTAGTCAGTCATCAAAAGATCAAAAGATACGCAGATATGCGCACTTCATCAATATAAAGCAGTCACTCTATCTCTTACTCTTACCAGTGTCTAGTGAGGTTTCTGGATCTAGAGGCAACCAGTGAGGCGTTTCCAGTAATAGATCGAGAGGTAATGGTTGCTATTACCAGGATGGTGGGGATGTAATCCCAGAAACAGAACGCCAATAACGTCATGATGTCGGTGTCTTGGTCTCCCTGCGATTGAGTACATTATTATAAGTGGCGAGCAAATCGTTAATAGGTTACTATTATCGCATGATATGAAACTATGAACAAGACCTTATGGCAGGAACTTGAACATATAATCAAGTTGAGCGATGTTCGTTCAAGACGTTCAAGAACCGAACTGACATTTAACAACATACCTGAAGGGGCACGTTGGGCAATATGTAGACCTTGAACTCCGCAAGCAGCTGGTAGATGCTACGAGAGGCGAATGAGAGGACAAGAATGAGAGTAACTATGGACATCACTTCCTGACTGGCCACCAGAAGGCGCTGGTAGCGCTGCGGATCCATGCCGCGTAACTGCCCGAAAAAAAATACAATCAAGCGAGTGGAGTCGAGTAGGGTGCAAGTGGTACGTTATGCCACGGCTAAGTGCGATGGTGTGATAAATTTTGATTTCTGTGCATTTTGCGTATGTGGGAGGGAGCACCAATTCAAGCACATACAATGCACATGCGAGAACGGCTGGAAGTTGATTTTAATGGCATTCATATAGCCACACACGTATTCAGACGAATAGCGAAATTAAATTAATAAGGCGACCTAAATAAGGCTGGAGTTACCTGACGCCCGTACAAGGCTTGGATAACGGCAAGTACGAAGAAGCATACAATCTGAGTAATCCGGAAAAACCCGCTGGATATCTCAGAGTGAAAGCAATCATCCCCACATTTATCATCATTCTGATCGATTATTTCATTCTATTTTATTATGAGGCACCAGAGCACATGGAGAAGTTGGTCAGATATGTTTAAACGAACTACAAACATTAGATGTATTTTGTGATTTTGTTTAGTACACAAGAATGCAGTGCGAGGAAGTAACCTACGAAGGAAAGAATAAAATAAGCACATCGGACAAAAGCGTATAATACATAACCATAATCTATTGACCATTGAACTAAAAAACAATATGCCCACCTGAAGTATGCATGCCATAATTATCCAAATTGCTTGTACTGCAGTCATGCCTGCAACGAGAAAGGCGTATATTGGCTGGATCCACCCCCATAAGCTTTTCCACTTGTCAGGGTATAACACCTGAGCGAAATAAAGTGGAAGAACCATGAACGCACCGAATTCTATCGGGGTGGGCATCCAGTAAAGGAAGAAATAATCCGCTGAACCCCAACTGGCTGTTGCTGTCATGGTGGTCAGCCAGAACATTCCTCTGAAGCACAGCCAAAGGAAGCAGAGAATGTGGAAGAGCAGTGCCCATGATTTAAGGTTATTATTAGCGCACAGATGATCAAATATCAGAACCAGGACAAAAGCTAGGATCGAGAAGTTGGTTAGAACCAAGATTAACTTGAAGGGCTGGACTGCCATGACTACTCTACTTTCAGCTCAGGATCACTCAAAAGCTGTAACAGGAAAGAGAATAGATATCTCCATATTGATGAAAGATTAGCTTAGGTTCTCAACAATTGATACGTTCAAACAAACCCTACTCGTAAAACACTCTGTGGCAAAGAAAATTATGCGAGTAAATTTTTTAGCAAGGTTGGGGTAAATTTCCACGATACAGTAAGGTACCGCTAGCATACTAGATAAAGAATACAGTACTCCGGGGTACGTCTGTTGAAGTAAGTTATAGTAAATAATTTACAGTAACTTAACCGTTCATTAGAATCCCAGCAGGAATCCCAGAATCCTGGAATCGATGCCGCACCTCTTTGGTCCCACGGCGTCGTCGTGCAGAAAATCTGGGAATGTTGACGTCGTTCAACGAACGTTCGAACGATCGAACGATCGACCGTCCATTCTGTTAATTAATTACCGGACAGCCCATGATCGATCAAACTAAACTTTAAGGCTTAGTTAGATCTTTCAGTGAAAATAAAAGCCTCAGCACTATCATAAGCACCCTTGGTATACCAGAGCTTGTAAAATACGGTAATTTATAAAGCAGCTTTTTTAACAGATATTACGGTATATCCCATGTACATGGCCACTGCCACAGCAGACCAGGTTCCTTTCATCCAATCCTTTGAGGATTTATTAGCCTGAGGAATAACTAACTGTCAAGCAGCACTGCCAGTGCCATCGAACTCACAAGTGACAGGAATCTTTATAAGCCTTATACCTAAGGGTGTGGTGAGAGAGGTTCCTCTATTTCCCCTTCCAAAAGTAGGTCCCAGGGGTCCTGGCAGAGCAGCAAGTTAGGCCCTTTGTTGCTGTTCAGAAATCTTTGTCCCAGTTTCCCCGGTCGATGTAACCATCATCAACGTGGTCATCGATACCGTACGGGTCGAAATTGGAGGTGTCGGTGACGCTGGTTACCTTGGGAGTCCACGGTGCGCGGATCTTACGTTTGAGGAGCTGGTCGAAGTCGAGGTCAGAGAACCAGCGGTGCTGCTTGATGTCCTCGGCGCCACCCTTTAGGTTCCCCAGACGAGTTTGCACTTCACGTGAGAGAAGACGCTTCACAAGATCCTGCTCAATCCGGGGTGATGGGTAGTGGTGGTATCAGCGGTGGTGATGAGTGGCGGTGGTAGTGGTGGTAGTGGTGGTGGTAGTTGCAGTGGCAGCCGCAGAGGAGAGATATAGAGAGTGAGGAATTAGAATTATATAAGATACATCAGAAATGGTGTCACAAAACAAGATGGAACCAACCTCCCAATCATGGGGAACAATTATACAAAAAAATGATGATGCAAATGTATGCAACTACTTATTCTTTTTCTGTCAACTACACACACTCTGAGACATACACATACCTTGCAGTCATTGTTGAAATTACGCGGGAAAGTGAGCCTGCCGTTAACAATATTCTTGCAGATGACCACCTGGTCCATGCCCTGCGGGTCGGAGAAGGGAGAGTATCCCGCCTCCATCTCATAAAGCAGGATCCCGTACGCCCAGTAGTCCACCGACTTGTTGTGCCCACGGGCCAGTACCAGCTCGGGAGCGAGATACTCCGGAGTGCCACACAACGTGTAGGACTTGCCTGTGATCACCTTGGCAAAGCCGAAGTCCACCAGCTTGGGGTAGCCATCCTTGTCAATCAGGCAGTTTTCAGGCTTCATATCACGGTAGGCAATGTCCTTATTGTGCAGATAGGCCAGAGCAAGGATCACCGCTGCGCCATAGAACTTGGCCTGTGCATCAGGGACTCCATCTGTGTTGGGTGTGTGCAGCACTGAGAACAGCTCCCCACCTTGCACGAACTCAAGCAGCATGTAGAGCTTCTTGGCGTCTTTGAACGTCTGGTACAGTCGTAGGATAAAAGGGTGGTTCGCACTGATCATCACATTCTTCTCGTTGATCGTGTTCTGCTGCTGCTTGTGCGCCACGATCTCAGACTTGAGCATCGCTTTTAGGGCGTACACCGCCTTGCTGTTCTTGTCCTGCACCAGCGTCACCCGACCAAAGGTACCGGCTCCCAGCATCGCCAGCGTATGCAGATCAGCGAACTTCAACTTGAGTTGGGGTTCACCTTGGTCCTTGGGTCCAGCGCCCTTGAGCACCTCCAGGCGCTGAGAGGTCTCGCGGTTGATCACCGTCTGGAGCGAGCCAAGCAGTTTGACGAACATGGCGCGCTCCAGCACAAAGCACTCACAGTCGCTGGTGGCCACGACGCTTGCCTTACGGTGATCATCATCCAGCAGCGCCATCTCGCCAAAGTACGTACCACTCTTTAACTGCCCCACCTCCTTGCTATCAGCTTCAACTTTGGCGGTACCGTCCTTCAGGATGTAGAACTTGGTGCCTACATCGCCCTGCTTGATGATCACGGTACCAGTGGTGAACGTCTCGAGAGAGAAGGATTCCGAGAGTTTTTTCTTCTCACGACGGCTAAGCTTCTCGAATATCTTTATGCTCTCCAGCACACGCATGTTCATATTATGGTCCAGCACATCACGCAGCGGGCCTAGCAGCAGATTGAAGGACTCTCGGTCTAACGCCATGACTTTAACTTTACTCTGTGCGGTGATAGTCGCAGCGCGGGGCTCACCCGTCAGCAGCGCGCGCTCCCCGAAGTAGTCGCCGGAGCTCAGCGTGTGGTCTGCGTACTGGTCGCCCATCTCGGTGACGCTAACCACGCCTTCTTTCACCATGTAGAACACATTGCCCTCCGCGCCCTTCTTAATGATCACATCCCCTATATAGAGAGAGAGATTCAAAATATTTTAGAAATATAAAAAGAGATAGTGAGTGAGAGATAGTTACGCAATGATTGCTTGATTTCTTGATTGCTTCCTTGATTGATAGGTTTATAGATAAAAGCTGGCCATATACTATCGGTAAAATTCTATCATAGCATCGTAAAATAATGCGTGTTCTATAAAAATATAAAAAAAATTGTACACCCACCTGGTTCGTATGGGAAAATCTCTACCGTGTCCGTAAGCTTATCCAGCTGTTCCTCAGTAAGATCCTGCAGCAGTGGCACCTTCGCCAGCGCTCGCTTAATCTCAACGTCTCTCGAGTTGGAGCTCTGCGCGATGATGAACCGGTAGGTCTCGCGGTCTAGGGAGAATACTGTGGCGGCGGTCTCAGAGCGAATGGTGGCAGCGCGTGGGGAGTTGTACAGCAGAGCCAGCTCGCCAAAGCTGCTGCCTTCACCAATGGTGGAGACTGGCTTGCCGTCAACAATCACCTGGAAAGAGCCGTTATCCACGATGTAGAAGTAGTCACCATCTTCGCCTGTGCATGGGTGGCCAGGCAAGTGTTGAAACACATACCAAAGGTATTAGACATTGGTGTGATGAGAGGTGCAGAGAGGTGTGTTGAGATGTAGAGAAGTGACGGTGAGGCACATAGCAGTGGAGACGAAAAACTTGCGGGTGTGATTGAATGATACAATAATATGAAAATCTGGATTATGGGAGTGAAAGCAAGCAATTGCGAGTGGTGATGATACTATCATTGATCCTCATGATCATTATCATCTTTATCACAAGCAGTTGCTGACTCAATGGGCGCACGCCACCAACAAAGCAATAATTCCAACTTACCTTGTGTGATAATGTTTTCGTTTGCCTCGACATCAACGATTTCCATCGACTTAAGTACTAAGCTGATATCGCTCTCATTCAACGATGCAAATATATAGTTTGCTCCAAGAGCTTGCTCTGCGTGATGAAAAAAACAACGAATCAAATGCAGTAAGAAAATGTTACTTTCTGTTATACATACAGGAATAAATAGACTATTGTGAAAGAGACGACTTACTTATTTTCTGAGACTGCTTTTCATTCTTAGGAATATTTTTTTCAACGTATGCTTGGCGGCCCAAGTCCACGCCCTCAGTGAAAACGTTCGCTCGCTTAGTCTTAAAGGCCAACTCTATCTTATCTTCTTGCTTTTTGGCATCCTTTTGGCCCGTAGATGTTCCACTGGTAAGTGGCTGAGACTCGGTAGATGAGCAACAACCCATGATTCAAATATGTGTATGTGTCTTTTAAAAAAAAGTAAATTTATCTACAGTAAATTAGCGTAAGTTGCTCGAAGTAATTTTATATATCTTCTTCACGACTTCTTCTGATTGGACTGTAAAATTCTGACAAGGCAGGATTGTCAAGTAGTATACATGTAATTGAGCAGATAGGTCTATAAAGAGCACAATACTGTCAAGTTATATTGGTCTGGGTTCTCTTCCTGGCAATCATCTACAAACAGTTCATTGATTTATTTCAATGAGCCTGAGGTTGCATCTTTTGCATCCCTTTTTTACATTATATGAAACCTCTCCAAAAGATCCAGTCCAAATCTTTCGGAAAAACCATTTTAAATAACGTATCTTTAATATCTATTATTGATCTAGTGCATAAATTAAGATGGAATTCGGTAAAGCGTTTCTAAACGTATTTTGATTATAAAATACGTTAATATATAATACGCCAAAACGTTCTGTTTGTCAATTGATAGTTATTAAATGAAGTAGTATACTTTGAATAAATTAATTAGCGTATAGTTCGTGCGGATGCTGGGTTGCATCTCGATTTGAGTTCCAGTTGCACCAAGCATAATTTTGTTGTTATGAGCAAAGTAATTAAATTTAGGCCACTTTTCTTGTAATTTTTACTCGTACAAGCAGGGCAAACAATCTTTTCAGTGAATAAGTTGCTCCCTCCCATTACTGGACCTTTCGCAACTTTTGTCTGAGAAAGATGAACAAAAAAACACCATCAAGGGCTGGGGCATCAGCAGCAAATAGTACCCCTAAAAAGTCCATTGCTTCTGTTGATGCTCCTAGCGCAGCGACTCCTGGGGTCTCAAAGGCGCAGAACCTGAGGTATAATTAGTTTTTTCTTTTATTTGCACCCGGTGGCGATAGTTGCTTTATAATGAAGTTCAGTCCTCTTGTTTTATTTAGCAACGACGCTTCTTATTTTCGTGTTTTCTTGGTATCATTATTTGATAATCATTTTGTCACTATCCTTGTCTATATAGGATCTTTCTGGAATCCCAACAGTGCTCAAATATGGTATTTTGGGATTGATTTGTTTGCTGGCATTTTCCATTCGCTTATTCGCCGTCGTGCGGTATGAGTCAGTCATTCACGAGTTCGACCCATACTTTAATTTTAGAACTACAAAGTACCTAGCCCATGAGGGGTTTCTTGAGTTCCTGAACTGGTTTGATGATAGAGGCTGGTATCCGCTGGGAAGGACCATCGGAGGCACAATCTACCCGGGTCTTATGCTCACTGCAGCAATTTTCTACTGGACGATGCATTTCTTCCACATGACGATCAACATCCGTAACATGTGCGTGTTTATTGCGCCTATATTTTCAGCAAATGCGGCAATTTCCTCCTATCTGCTAACGACGGAGGTGACCAAACGCTCGTCTGCCGGGCTGCTCGCCGCTGCCTTCACTGCAGTCGTGCCCTCCTACATATCTAGGTGGGTTACTCTCAGAGCTTTTTTTCACGGCTTTGTTACAAATATTCAGTGTTAGTATATCATGTGTTAAAACTATCAACTCATATATATATATATATATATATATATATTTAATATCATGGGTATAATTCTGACAATTGTATTATTTGATGGTGTGTGAATTTTGTTCTTGTGTGTAACGTTTGATTTGATGTCGTGCTCTGTGGCGACAACATGTCCTAGGTCGGTTGGCGGTTCGTACGATAATGAAGGAGTAGCAATATTCGCTCTGATCTTCACGTTTTACCTCTGGGTAAAGGCGGTCCACACCGGCTCTATGATGTGGGCGTGCTTTTGTGCACTATCCTACTACTATATGGTTGCAGCGTGGGGAGGCTACGTCTTCATCATCAACATCATCCCCATCTTCACCGTCATCATGATCGTCGGGGGAAGATACTCTTCCCGGCTGTACATCGCCTACTCTGTCTTCTACTCCCTTGGTTCTTTAATGGCTATGACCGTCCCCTTTGTGGGTTTTAATGTGGTGAACCAAGCGGAGTGTGCTGCCTCCCACGGAGTGTTTGCGGCCATCCAAGTGTACGCGTTCGTCTCGTACCTATACTCCATTATGGATGCCAAGGTCGTGCGTAGTCTATTCACAACCCTGGCACTCATCCTGGTGGGTGGTCTGGCCTTCGGGCTCATCTCCCTGCAGCTGCTAGGCAAGATTCAGTGGACGGGGCGCTCCCTCACGCTGCTGGACCCAACCTACGCCTCCAAGTACATCCCCATCATCGCATCTGTCTCGGAGCACCAGCCCACGACCTGGACATCGTTTTTCTTCGATCTGCATATCCTCGTGCCCCTGGCGCCTGTCGGGCTGTTCACATTGTTCGGTGAAATATCTGACGGTGGGATTTTCGTCATCCTGTACGGAACACTAGCGTGGTACTTCGCAGGAGTGATGTGCGACTGATGCTCACGCTGGCGCCCATCGCGTGCGTGCTGGCCGCAATCGGACTGTCCTCTATCATGACTCGATTTTCCGCGCTGCTCAGACCTCCTCACTTGTCACTGGTGCACCCCCTCCCAAGAACAGCACCACTCTTTCCCCAGCGCTGTCCCTTATGGTGCTGGGTGGGTCCGCAGCACTACTGGTGATGTTCAGCTACCACGCCACATACGTGTCGTCCATGGCGTATTCCTCGCCTTCCATCGTGATTGACGCTGGCCGCACCCCAGACGGGCGCCGTGTCATGTACGACGACTACCGCGAAGCTTATTTCTGGCTGCGTCAGAACACTGACCCGGACTCCCAAGATCCTGTCCTGGTGGGACTACGGCTACCAGATGAGCGCGATGGCGAACCGCACCGTGCTAGTGGATAACAACACCTGGAACAACACCCACATCGCCACAGTGGGGCGCGCTCTGGCAAGCACGGAGGAGGAAGCGTACCCAATCTTCGAGTCTCTGGATGTCGACTACGTCCTGGTGATCTTCGGGGGTCTTACCGGATATTCATCAGATGACATCAACAAGTTTTTGTGGCCTGTTCGGATTGGATCCGGAGTCTTTCCGAATGACATGCCCGGTGAGCGGGACTTCTTCTCGTCTGCTGGCCAGTTCGACGTTGGGCCAGGCGGGTCTCCCACCCTGCACAACTGTGTCGCCTATAAGCTCTGTTACTACCGTTTTGGACAGATGCAGACCGAGTATGGCAAGCCTCCGGGCTTCGACCGTGCACGCAGCAAGGAGATTGGCCGTAAGAACTTCGAGCTCACCACGATGGAAGAGGCGTTCACCTCGGAGCACTGGATTGTGCGCATCTACAAGGTTAAGAAGAGGTAAGGAGAGGAGGTCCATTAATATTATATAATTGTAGCCCAATTCATCTTCTGTTATATTATTATATTAATTACTTCTTCCTTCCTTCCACACTTGCTTGTAGTTATATGGTTGTTATTGGTTATCGATTATTGGTATGTCCCCATCCCTATCTCCCTGCTAAACAGGCCAAACTTCGACCCAACTCCACAAAAAAGGCGAAGAAAACTCGCAAGCCTCGTGAGGAATCTGCCGAGCGCAATGCCGGTGAGGACGCTCGCTATATTGGCTGCATAACCACGGAGGACGCCTTCCAGGACAAGGAGTACAATGGAGGCGCCACAGGTGCGAACTTCAACCTCGCTGTGCACTTCGCGCGCTCTGCCAACAAGCGCTTCTTCGCCGTGGCCCGCGGCGTCCCGATGGCCACGCCTTTGCGTTTAACTCTCTGGATACTGAGTTGGTCCGGGAGAAGGGTAGTCTGGCGCAGGGTGGGGGCTGCGAGCGCCCCTGTGTGGATGTGGAGGACAAGGTCTGCGGCTGCATGGATGGTGCATGCACAGCTCCCACAGCACGCGGTGAGAGCATAATCGTAGGTGGGCTATCTACGAGGTGCTTCCTGGAGGTGGAGGTGGAGGCGCAGGGGAAGGTGGTGTTCCTCCTCAGCAACAGCAGGGCGCGAGAAGGGCCAGCAGGGCTAGTAAGGCCAGCAAGGCCAAAAACTAGAATTGTGGGCCGCTCTTCTTAGCACACCATTCCCTAATATCATAGTCGTTTGCAAAATAAAATGACGATCTGTTTTAAAGCACTGCATACTTGCTTACTGACGGTTCAAATAGTTTGAATTGTTTGAATTGTTCGGATGATTGCAGTGCAAGTGGGTAGATCGGCTCATCTTTAGGTCGGTGGATATTAGGACAGACTTCTCCTCCCTACCTCAGTACATGGCGATTCGTGCCATCATGGAGTAGATTGTAATAAGACTACCTCATCTTGTCTCCATTTTTTTGAATGTAGTTCCTGAGCTGCCTCTACCAGCGGGGAAATACCAAATTAGTAGTGATGACATACTAGACCGTAGTAGAGAAAACGTAATGCACTTCGACGACGTCAGTATACTATAATACTATGATAGGAAAGATACTACAGCAACCCAAAAGCCAGCATGAGGTGGAAAATGGATATTAGAGATTTCAGCCGGATTTCCGGAGCAAACATGGCTGGATAACCACCAGCATGAGCTTTATAGCAAAAATATACACCCCCGCCGGTACATACTGTACACAGAGACCCCAGAGTGATTATAGAAAGTGTCCCTGTGGATATCCTACGCTGGAAATATAGAGAGTTTTCAAGCCAGTATAAAGAGCGTTTCCCATCAGGTTACCTGCTGTATGATTATGTACCTCATTCGAAGTGAGTAACAAAAAAAAGGCGGGGTGTAAGTTATCATTATTCAGAACAAAAAAAGACGCTTTGAGTTATCTTTATACCGGAAAACTCTCTATATGTGGCAATTATAAATCATAAGTGCCACAAATAATATTGAAGGTTTCCCCAGCATAACTTCGTCGATGCCAGTAAGTGCCATCCCGGCTGAATAAACTCTAAGAGTGCCGTTAAAAACTGCTTTATACCTAATACATTACTTGCCGGCTCACTGGATCCAGTGCGGTACAGTGGAGACCCTTTGGATTGGATTGATGCCAGACACGCACAAAACCAATCCAATCCAATCCAAAGGGTCTCCACTGTACCGCACTGGATCCAGAGAGCCTGTGCTGAGAGTGTCAGGTACAGTAGAGGACAAGGTGACAGTGTGCTTCTGTAAAAAGAAGAAAGGCTTATCATAGCTTTCGTCCATGTTCCCACCGCCCCGTTTGAAAAAAAAGTGATTTAATATCGTTGCTGACGGAATTTCTATCAATATCAAAAGATATCATAATAAGACTACCCTCCACCCCCTCCTAAAGCTATTGTCACGCGAAATATATTGTACCAAAAGTACTTTGGTACTTGCACTATAAGCGGGTGAATAACGAGGTGGTGTCGAGCTCCTGTGCTGTCATTAATGCACGCAGTAGGTCTTGGCACCAATCATCAAAAGTGTGGTTCGGAAAAGTGGGGGGCACGACACTGACGTATCCAGGGATCTCCATGTGCGGATCTCTAGCCTTCAGAGCTCCCTCCATGCCGCCCCAATCACCCATATAGTTTACTTCCATTAGCTTGGGAACAGGCATCGGAACAACCTCGGCGGGGGCGGGGGGGGAGCGGGGAGATTGAGGAGATTGAGGAGATTGAGAAACTTGAGAAGATTGGGAAGATTGAAGAAGTTGGGGAGAAGGGAGGACGAAGAAGAAGTGGGAGGTTGAGGTTGAGGTTGAGGAGTGCAGGGCGGAGATGGACCGACTCATTGATTCTAAGACGTTCCATATTGATGCCCTCAGGCTCTTCTACTCCATCTACTCCCTCAACATTACTGCCATCCACAAAACCCTCTGCAACTGCCCTCTTATCTGATGGTGGGTTACAAGACAGCAGCTGTGTTCGCTCAGCTGCTGTTGCTGTTGCTGTTGCTGTTGCTGTTGCTGTAGCTGTAGCTGTTGCTGTTGCTATTGCCCCTGGCACAGAGCAACTCACCCCACCATCGTTGGCCAGCATAACATCCACCGCATAGTAGGCTCTGGAGAGCGGCCAGGACCCAACAGTCGGGGCCACGCCTTGGAACAGTTCCCCGGAGGCATTGATAGACAGACTGTACGATGCGGTCCCACCAGGACAACCCTGCGCGGAATCGCTCCGGATCCAAGTCGAGTGTTCCTGCAGAGAGATCCCAAGCCTCGTGCAACAACATATTCCTCAGTTCGTCGAATTTCAATCTTTCTTGTTTCACTGCAATGCTTTCATCTTTGTCGTATGCATTGATGGTTAATGCGACTTCAGAATTATTCAACTCATGAGAACTGTATGGCTTGTTGGCCAAACGGGCGTAGAAGTTGTTATGAACGTAGGCATCAAACGGGCAAAATGATCTCACAACGACAAATAGCCGCAAGTCAAACTTTCGCCCGAGCACAAGCATAGGATTCTGCACGAGTAATTGCGCCACTTTGTCAGAGCTGTTTTCTCTATCAAATGGGTCGCAGTTTGCAGACAAGTCTGCATGGAGCAGTTATGAGGGTCGTCTGGAGAGAAGAATATCTTGTGTCCCTGGCCTCGGCAACCCTGGCCAGGCTTCAAAATCCACCAGTTAGGTTCAAAGTTATATCTTCTTTCTAAATGCTCTTTGTATAGCAGATGAAACTCCGTGGATACATCGAAGCAAGGTAACCACCAGGATGGCGGCGCATTGCCCTTGAAACAGCATTTTCGAACAGTCAGTGGTAATAAGTCTTTGCGAACGAAACCGCCTTCATAAGGGAACTGGGCAATAAACTGATTAACAGGGGTCTTTAAGAAGTTGGTAGCTTGTTTCAGTACAAGAACGAATTCTGCTTCTTCGGCTGTTTCGACAATCTGCAAGAAGGGAGATGCCTCAATGTGTCTCCGCGTCTCCGCATAGTCAGTGTACACCTTTAACGGGGGGGCAGCAGCAGTCTGCATAGTTATTTCAGGTGAGCGAGAATCTCGTCGTGGAGGTTGAATGTCAGGTATTCGAGGTAGTTCCTGTATCTGCTCGAGCGCGTTCGTGACTGTGTGGCGTGTATCATTTCATACTCCTCGGGGTTCCATCGAGTGCTGTCCGGATAGCGCGCGGAGCAACCACGCCCCAGAGGACAATGTCAGCTGCTTGCTTTCGTTATCGCCCCGAGATTGAGCATTTTTTCTTATGTGCGAATCAGGTCTCGGATCGTTCAAATCTAGAATTTAGATACGCAGCTACGACAACTTTTACCCGCGTAAAAGTTCACAACTGGAGTTTCACACAGCGAGCTTGATTTTTACTCACCAGCCTTGTCATAAAAATCGATCATTCACCATCAGCTAGCGAGTTAATTTCATGACGTCATTTTCTGAGATGGCGCGCCAGACGAAAAATAAAACGAGCCTCGACTGCGTAATAAAGTAATTTAGATATTTACTTCATTCAAACTTACGTTTTCATGGGATTCGAGTTCTTGTTTGAGGCTGGCACTTGTACTTGTAGATGATGAACAATCCCTTTATAGCGATAAAGATATGATCTGTCAGAAACACTTCAGAAGTACGAAACTTTAAAAAGGATCGGAGACGATCTATCGATTTATTTCATTTGCTGTCCAACAAAGCTGACAAAATGGGACTATCGTCATTTTCTATTACTTATACTATCATCTGCACTCTTTATTGGCTTTTGTACTGGCAAGATGTTGAAACCTATGGATTCCAAGTTACTCTGCATACAGCAGGCACGGCAGATCCTGTGTTCTGTTTAAGACTTTCAACTTCTGCCTTGGCCTCGAGGCGGCACTCGAGAAGCAGTCATTTAAATATGAGAAATAAACGCTCAATTATATCAGCAGATACAATGCGTAAAGAAGACCAACTACTTTCTGTACTCACAGGAGATGGGTTTGAAAGTCGTGGTGCTACCTCCTCTGCACAAGATTTGCATGCCATCGACTCTCTTGTGTCTTCCTTGGAGGATTATGGGGCACTTCGCGGCTCAATGTCTTCATATGATTCCTGCCCCACACGTTCACCTCTCATCGATGGATGCTGGAAACTACTGTATACATCCTCACCCGGCACTAACTCACCAATCCAAAGGACATTTACCGCTTTAGACAGCGTCTCCATCTACCAGGTAGTGAACCTACTTGATACCACTGGGTCTTTCTTGCCCAACAAAGAACCCGACGTGTCCAACATCGTGTGCTTCGGAGAAAGAGCGCGTTTGCGAGTGACTGCCCTTGGCTCAACAGCAGATATGCCGCTGATCGTTCCGCGCCGTGGTAATGGGAAGATCTTCGGGATGAACATCTTTGGCGTATCTTCCTCAGAGCCTCCAAGAGGTGAGAAAGCACACTGCTGCGACTCCCGAGTTGGTCAGAGCAGTATGAAAATGTTGTTATTATATTATAATTCAACTGATCGTGATTGAATCGCGGTATTCCCCGGTTATTGCCTTAGGCAGTGCCCTCTCTGCCCTCATTACCTCTCTGCTCTCTCTGCCTTATCTGTCCTCTCTGCCCTGTCGGCCTCTTGGCTGCTTGCCCACTATGCCGGTAACATAATGTCCATCTGGCCACCTACCCTACCCATCACCTTTCAGATCCAGGCGAGCGGGTTGACTTCGCCTTCCAGGAAGCTGCCTTCGAGTTTAAGGGGTTCCCGATCACTCTGCCGTATCCGGTGCCTTTCAAGTTGCTCGGCGATGAAGCCAAAGGGTGAGTCTAGCCTCCGTAAGTAACGCCTTCACTTGATACAGTATACATTTGGAAACACAATCTTCTTTTTTAATTGCATTTGGTATCTCTTTGGAAACCCAGATGGATTGATATAACGTACCTCTCTGAGCGCTTAAGGATTGCTAGGTGAGTTATTCTCGCAACTCGGCAAGGCTTTTCAAGTATATTCCGTTATCTTGAATGTTTGACGTCTGGCTGGGCAGTATAAAATGGTTCATATCAGGAATATAAATATTTTACATACAACTACACCATCTGCAGAATGAGTATCAACCTGCAAAAGTATCAAGACACGCACTATGAGATGCATCCATAATCGATTATTTTTATTTTGTGAATGGCATCCCTCCCATGCAGGGGCAACAAGGGCACGACCTTCGTACTGGAACGCGTTGACATAGCACGCGATCCCGTGGCTGCATTTGCTGCTTTGAGTAAGAATTCACTTAAGTCGCTGAAGTCAGTTTCATCGATCACTTCCCCCGGTACCCACTCTCTCATGCCTGTCGTGGACCCTAACCTCTCATCCACGGATAAAAATAATCTGAATAGACGCAGTAAATGTTATTCCGAAGTTACTGGCATCAAAACAAGCAGCTCTGGTACCGGTTGCAAGAAAGCTGTTGCCACGCTGGGCGGAAGATATTCAAATAGTCAGTTGCAGAAAAACTCAAAAACCCCATTATTGGGATGCAACTCAATAAATTTTCCCTTCCAGATCGATGCCAGTGGGAACAAATTCACGGAATGGTTCAATTCATTCGGAGTTTTTACTTCGAGCATATTAGCACCACAGCAGAAAGAAGGTTTTAAAAAGTTGAGTGAGAGGAGACGCATCCGGAAAGCAGTTATTTTCCCCGCGCAGCTCGGGACAGCGGAGGACTACGAAGAGCTTGCTGACTCTATATTTCGGGCTACAAATGGTGCTATTCAGTCAATAGTTCCCTCTCTTAGCCGCATCGACTGGCCGGTAAGCTTGCACATGATTTGACATGACATGATATTACATGATATGACAAGGCAGGCCATGATACGATATGACATGACATGATATGATATTACATGATATGACAAGGCAGGCCATGATACGATATGACATGACATGACATGATATGATATTACATGATATGACAAGGCAGGCCATGGTATGACATGAAATGATATGACACTATATAACATGATATGACATGACATGATATGATACGATATGATATGATATGATATAATATAATATGACATAATATGACATGACGTATATGGTATGCATAGAATAACTGTTTATATCATGATTTGCTTTCCATTCGAGGGTGAGTTGATCTTTAGTTCAACCCTTCAACCCTTCAACCTTTTTATGCCGCCATATATATTTCGGGACCTTTTTGCAGCCAGATTGTCTAACGTCTAACAACTTTCGGGACTGCGATAAGCTTTAGTAAATAGTTTCAATATGTGGAATAGATTGTGCGTCAATATGCTGAATTTTGTTGTGCCTCAGTGAGGCCCGCTCTGAAATCTATAACTTCTGTAATATTGTGATAGGTTGGTCTGCTTCCGTCATTCCTGTCAATAGACTACGCACGTGGAACGT